>CM024194.1:14998227-15105161 GCA_013435755.1 Amphilophus citrinellus
TTAGACCACAGGACACAAATAATTACACATTCGACCCTTACTAAAAAGTCTATGCGATGATAAATAATAAATAAAAATACTATACAGACATTCCCTACATCTTCCCTGAATCAAACTCCGTACATGGGACATTTACAAACGCCACGATTCCGGCGGCGACACGCTGATTGTCGGTTAGGTTTCATTTCCACTTAAATGCTTGTAGTTATTTTTAATAGATTTTTTTCTCAGGAAATAACTCACTGTTGGTGGATCCGTTCATCCATTACGCGCTTCGTGTTGTTTTCAGCAGGGCCTGACCGGCTAATATGTGCGGATAAAACTGTAGATCTGTACGGGGGTTACAAAAATCAAAGCCTAGGTAATGGAAGTTAACGCCGACAATCGCTGAACTTTATCTCTCTTTTTACCATGCCCGCCCCACAGGGCCTTGTGTGAGCTCCTTTAGCGAAAGGTAATCAAAGAAATCCCGATGTATTGAACATCGTAGTATCAAACAATTAGCTCATTGTCTCTTCCTTACAACGTGTTTTTTTCCCCAGAGGGACATCAAACAGGCTCAAACTCCAAGCAGGATTATTAAAAATACGGTTGTGAAATAAAACGGTAAGGGTCTGTTCACCGCTCGGGCTGTTTCATTTACAGACCGTGGTCTTTGTAGCGGGTCCCAGTCTACAGATCAAGGGTTTAGATATGGTGCCAGACTCTGACTGAAGCCTCTGGTTTATTTACCACTGCTTCCATCCAGCGACCACTTCCCACGTGTCGGGTATCCCATCATCCGGCGGTAGACAATGGGTCCTGAAATACCGAGTTGGCGGGGTCGATTCAAAAGTGGTTCGTTCACCCATACAAAAGGGCTTGTGCTTTCTAAAAAAGGGAAACAGGAGAGAGGGCCGTCTCAAACTCTCGCTTGCAACGAGGTTCGCTGATTTCTTTTTCCCCGTGCGTTTTTTTTTTTTTTAAACGGACTCGGAGCATCACTACACACGGATTTTTAATGCGATTCAGGTAAGCCTATTGTTTTACACAAATTTAGTGAAAACAATTGTCTTCTGATGTATCTCATTTCTTTTTTAAAAACACCACAGTGATTTTATACAACAGGGTCAGAGAATAGAGGACTTCAGGAGAAGTGCGCAGTTGTGATGTAATAGGTGAGTGATTTCACTGATTATATATATTATATAATATATATCCACTTTTTCTTCCAAAATAAAAAATCTTTCTAATGTTTCTTTGTATACCGATTATTTCATAACTCCATAACAAGAATTGCTCGCGGCAAGATAATACGAAGGACCATTGGGGAGTTAAGGATGCGTTACAAACCGTAAGTTTTTTCCGTAACAAGTTATGTCTGCATTAACTAGCCAACAAAACTTTCTCAAAAACCCGTGCTTGTTTTTTTCATAGAATTAGCTGAAATCGTCAAGAAGGTATTCTTAAATCGTGGGTGGGTAACAAAAAGCAGTTTGTTTTTGTTTTTGGGTGGTTTTTTTTGGGGGATTTCTATTGATTTTATTATGTGCTATTCATTTTAGACCTTCCTTACCACGCAGATCATTCATCCAAACGCTTTTGTGGTCGGTGGACAACCGGAGGACGTCCCGGGACCGCGGAGTGAAGTCTATCGTCGGCGCACGGAAGTTGCCTGATGACATTACAGCGTCTACTGAGAGAGCCCGAGATCTCCAGGAACATCGTCACATCCTACCCACATTCAACATTTTGTGCAAAAAAAAAGTCGCCTCGCTCTTTTGACTGACTACGTACTAGGCTGAACAACGGTGGACTTTTCAGCCGAAGAGGAGGAGGACGACCAGATTCCCGCAGGACAAAAAATCACTCATCCTGAACAAGACTGCAGATCAAAACTCTCTGCCCAGGTGACATCACTCCCTCTTTTAGCGCTACTACATTTCCGTCAGTGTACGAGAGTGGACCGGTACGAACATAATATAACATGACCTCACTGATGAGGGGATCTGATTGAAGCTTTACAAGCCTGTGTTAGCATCAACCCCGGCTCCTGGGAGTCGCTCGCCAAATTAATATTTGTAATCCGACCTGTTAACAATCTGTTTTTAAAACTTCTATCCACAACAGGCCTTTTACCAGAGAAACAAGCCTTCTGAATTACAAGAAATAAGGACAATTCGTAGTAGACAGTTTTTAAAACACACAATAGCCACTGTAGATATTTTAAAAACTATTTTAGATTGGTAAGTATAAAATACTGCACAGGACCAGAAACTTCATCGGTCCCTTGATCTCAGATTATTCAATGGAACCCCCGAATAAAACTTAAATCCTCTTGCAGGTTGACATATCAATTAATAACAAAACTTCGTACACACTCCAACTTTTAAATATATTGAGTTAAGTCATCACATGGTAAAACATGTGTATGGTTAAAAAAGATGTGTGATGAACTTAGGTCTCTTCATCCTTTACCGTGCCGATCATTGGCAGCAGAACCCAGATACACATACTGTAGCTGTTAACAACACAGGGAGCAAAATCCTTCTTCAACATTCACAATCCAACCCGCTTACGTTGTGGTAATGTTCGTGGGATATGTCTGTTCCTACCATCAGGCTAATGCGACTGTTACAACCACAGCGATGCGGGGTCTGCTGTGTGTTACTTCTCTGTTGATGCTCATGCTAGCGTAGTGATGCTACTTCTTGATGCTAATGTTTGTGATGATTCCTGGATAATGGTCGTATGCTAATTCTATTCGTTGCTACTGTTCTCGTACGTTGGGGGGGGGGATGATGATGGTAGCAGGCCTTGCTACTGCAGATGTCACACTCCTAGCGGTGGGGGGTACCCTGCGACCTTCCACAAACGTCTTGTGATCATGAGCCGCGTTGGTTTATCTGTTGTGCTGCTGTTAGTTGCGCCCCCAATGCACTGTGCGTGTCAAACAGCTCATCTCAATAAACTATGATGTGGATGACATACTAGTAGCCCCCCCTGCATGATTGATCTTTTGCGGATGATGCCGATTGGGTTGTTTCAATCGCCGTCTCTGATGAGCTCTCGTCATACCTAACGTTGGTTGTGTTGCTAATGACCATCATTAAAGGCTGGTGATGGTGTGATTATTGTGTGCCGTCGTCCTCCAGCCCAGACCAGTATAGATGTTACCATGTGCGATGGTGTTCCCACAGCCTGTGGACTCCCGCCTTCTGATTGTGGAACGGTATTTGCAAAGCGGTGGGTGCAGGGGACATACTGTTTTTAATGGCGTCATCAACAGCCATAGATTTCAGAAAACATAAGATTAGATAATCCTAGCCAAGTCACCCAGCATTAATGACGACATGTCCAGGTATTTATCGATCGTGCGGTGTACGGGGCTCTCCCCTCAGTTGTTTTGAAGTTGTTTTAAGAGGGCGCCTCCTAGTTTATCTAGCGATGTACCAAGCTGTGTAAATTCAGATAATGATTATCATGCCAGATGTTTTCTTCTCGATGAGATAGCAGCCAGTCATTTATGCAAAGTACGCGACCACCACTTGAGATTGCTGAGCTTGAGTCATTGTCCGTGTGGACCCAGGAACAGTGGGGGGCGGTTGGGGTGGTGTTTTAAAACTACAAGAATGTGTTTTATGACGAAATTTGGCTCAAAAAGGGAAACATCTTACAACCCGGAAAATGATGACAACTGTGTTTCAAGCGGTGTCTCACACACTCAATCATACGGAAAAAAAAACGAGTCAGAAAAAGACGTTATTAGGCTACAGACGTCACACATAAAATGCGGGTGGGGTTAGACCTAACACAAGCCAGGGTGATCTGCTTCATGTATGTCGTTAAATTTGAATCGACCTCTTAAACGTCCAAAATTGTTAGTCTTCCACCACTCTTCTGCAGGTGGTATACCGCTGGTGCAGCCTTTCCACAAGACACAAAGGCTAAACCGACAAATTACCTGTATCTCTCATGATAACCTTCCATTTGATCAAAAACTCACAGATTTTTCGGGTGTTTCGTATTCTGAACCTTTGTTACAAAACTACGAAGCCTCTCCGCCATAACTGTTCAGAGACATTGCAATATTTTTTCTACATTCGTATGTACACAACAGCAACAACATCAACAATCCGTACGACATCAGATGTGAAGACTGTAAACGCATTTGTAAGTCTTCCCTCTGTTATCAATACCACCAAAACACCTGATTGATAAATAATAATATTACCCCTTGCGCGTTACATGAACTACTGCACACACATGCTGTGTAGCGTGTATACACACAGTAAGAAATCACACCAGTCTGCACACCGGCTACGTGTCCACACTTGCCACGAAGCGAAAACTCACGATTGACACACAGAGCACCAGTTTTTATTCAACCGTCGACAAACCAAAAGCCTAATGATAATAATATTTTATGACTTCGAACCAGGTTTTGAAAAGGTAAACATGAAGCCAAGCAAAATTCGTCTTGTGCCAGGATTTTCAGGAAACAAGTTCTGCTACAACACGGTCAAAGTTGTGCGCGCATTCCTCAATCATTAACAGACGTGAAACATATCGTGGATACACGTTTTATTAGCCACATAACGCTTCGGTCTTTGACAGTTACTAATTTTAGGGAACACTTTGTTGTCAGACAGAGAATTGTTCCTTCCGTCCACAATGAGATGTGGTAGCAGGGTAATAATAATGCATGATGACAGTTATGCATCAACGCTTGGTGGATTGATTAATCAGTTTCATCACCATGCGCATTGGCCAAGGACACCCGAAAGCACTAGGGTTCGAGGGGCTTTGGAAAAGGGCTATTTCCCTCCCAAATTTAATACAAAGGCCAACGAGTTTTGTTTTCTATTTGCGCCCGTATCCTGATCCATCTTTTATGGGTTATATGACAACAGACAGCAGTGCTAAAGCTAAATTCATGGAGTGGTACCCGCCCAGACCACAAGCCGCTTCAACTTCCGCATGAAATACGCACATAACTGTGTTCACGATGTGGAAGTCCTGCCGAAAGGCCTGTCTGCTGATTACAGGGCGATTCGCAGGATGTGTGCGCGGGCTCGATCCTTTCCGCGACATGTGACCCATAGCCTCGGAGGCAATGGGTGTGTATGAAAACAAACTGTCGCCAAACAAAACCAATCGCTCTCACCCACGGACACCGCTTAATTTACCAACATAAGACGTTACTTTAACGTCTCTCTATTGAGTTGGAGTATCTGGCCCGCCGAGACCATGTTGTGATCCAGCCTGCCCTTCGGGGTGGGGAGCCGGCTGCGGTCTGTATTATGGGACGGATTCACACGACACCAACACATGCTTGAATTGCAGGTTTGTGTTCCCAGATGCCCCACTGTTATGCGGAGAGTGGGATTAATCCGTGTTTAAAGTGTCTTATGGAAGCAGTACCCACTTCTGTAGAGGTTGAAGCGTTGCGGCAACCGCATGGTAACTTGGTGTGATGTGGAGTGTGAATGGGTGAAGTTGAAACAGCCAGATCATCTGTGATGGCGTTCTCTGAACAGCTATAACTGCTTGAGAGATTGATTCTAGGGAATCGTTGTTTGGTGGGCGTACTCATGCCATGAGCTGTATCACAAAGTCAGCATGGTGAAAAAATTCATTATTACGACTTTACAAGCCTCTACCCAACTGTGCAGTCTAAAAAAACCGTATCCCCTAGGCCATCCTGTTATCATCTACAAAGATTTTGACACGGTGGATAAATATTTGGGTTTGTGAAATGCTTTGTATTGCCCCCTAGAGGTCTCTATCATCCCGTCCTCCCATTCAGGTGCCCACAACACGCTCATGTTCCCGCTGTGTGCAGCGTGCGCTGTAGAGGAGAATCAGGAGACAGTGTGTGGTCACTCTGACGCTGAACGGCTGTTGGATGGTGTTTGGGTGTCATTTGAGCTCGAAAAAGCTGTGTGAAAAGGGCTATAAATCATCTCCATCTGCGAAGTCTGGCATTTCCCTAACAGGTCTGCTACACTTTTTAAAGACTACGTTTAAAACTTTCCTGAAATGTAAACAGGAAGCATCTGGATACCCTGAGAATGTCAAAACTCCTGATGAGCAGGAGGCTTACATTCAACAGTATTATGAGCACGAAGGCATCATGTTAGACCCTTCAAAGATTCATGTGAACAAAGCGGTCAGAAGCTGCAACAAGCTTCTCTTGAACTCCTTGTGGGGGCGGTTCAGCATGAGAGCAAACATGCCAACTTGTGAACTAATCACAGATCCATCTCGTTTCACACAACTCATGTTCAGTGATCAATATGATGTGCGACAATTCTGCTTCATCTCTGAGGATTGTAGCCATGGTGCAGTGGACGCATGCTGACGCTAGAACAGCTCGAGTGAGAGATGTGAATGTGTTTGTTGGGGCCATGACAACGGCACACGCCAGACTTATGCTGTACGACTTATTGGACAGTCTGCAGCATAGGGTGCTCTACTGTGACACTGATTCTGTCATTTTCACATCAAGAGAGGGTGAATGGAATCCCCCGCTGGGGCCGTTTCTCGGCGATCTCACAAGTGAACTCGCCACCGGCAAGCACGGTGATGACGAATACATCGTCGAGTTTGTTTCTGGGGGCCCAAAGTGTTATGGATATCGCACGAATCAAGGCAAAACCGTGGTCAAGTGCAAAGGTGTAACACTGAACGCCGTAAACTCTAAAATCGTCATGCATGATGCGTTGAAAGGTTTAGTCAGTTCATTTGTGACAAACCAGAACACAGACGCACATGTGACGGCTGTCTCTGACACTATCAAAAGAGACAAAAAGGGCTTCCACCTGAAGAATGATGTCACTGTTAAAAAGGTGCGTGTGGTGTATAATAAGAGGAGAGTTCTTAGCGATTACACCACATTACCGTATGGATATTAAACCTGATTTATGCTTTGATACCCGCTTACAACATCCATTTAGCATGGTAATTAGCGGGCCGAGCTGTTGTGGTAAAACATATACGGTCAAGACCATTATTGAAAACGCATCAGCAATCATATCACATAATATTAATAATATTGTTTACATTTACTCATGCTGGCAACCCATATATGATCAGCTTCTTGAGATCAGGAGTATTAATTTTGTGAATGGTCTCCCTGATTCATTGTGTGACGACACCCTGCTACCTCCTGACAAGAACAATTTACTTATTATAGATGATTTAATGAATGACGCTGCCAATAACTTGGAAGTACAAAACGTGTTCACCAAGTATGTCCACTACAGGAATTTGAGCTGCATCTATTTAGTTCAGAACTTGTTTATTCAGGGAAAATCTAGCAGAACTATTTCTCTGAACACAAATTATTTAATTTTGTTCAACAATCCTAGGGATAAATGTCAGATCTCAGTTTTAGGTAGACAGATGTTTCCCGGTAACATCAAATATTTTTTAGAAGCTTTTAACGATGCCACAGCCACGCCTTTCGGGTTCATGCTCATTGATTACAAAGGCAAGACTCCTGACCATTTAAGACTCAGAAGTGGTTTGCTACCTGACCGCACAGCTGTTTATATTCCTAAAAAGAGGTTAAAGAAGTGAAAAAATGACGAGTCGCATACGTAGAAATTTATCTCTGTTGGAATTGTTACACAAATCCCCTCCGGCTGTACAGCGTGTTGTAATTATTAAGAATGCTAGTTTAGATTTTATCAACGCTTTGTGTGAAATAGCTCTTAATGTAATGAAGGGTAACATTCCTCTCACCGATCATCAGTACAAACAACTAAAAAAGAAAAAGACTATAATCAGACTAATTGCTGACAAGAAAGTCAAAATAAATAGTAAGAAAAGAAGCATCAACCAATCTGGAGGATTTCTCCTCCCTTTATTAGGGGCTGCAATACCATTCATTACCAGTCTCATAGCTAATAGATGATATGGAACATACTCAGAAAATGTATCTGGTTCCCCAGCACCAGATGGAGTTTTTAAAGCAACAGCAGCATCAGCAAAATACTTCTTCCATAAGACAATCTGTGCAAAATGAGCTGGACAAAGCTATGTCTGAAGTGTTGCAAATACCTGATATGAATGAATATGAAAAAGCTAAAAAGTATTCTGTTGTTCTTCAAAGATATTTATCACTTGTGAAACAAGGCCAGAATGAAAAGAATGTGTTGACACTGTCTTTCCCTGACGAATCAGCTTTACACATGTATCAGCAGCAGGAACAACATCAGCAGATGAGTGATGATGTGGTTGCTAATGATGTTTTGACATACATGCCCAAAAAGAGCAGGAGAAAAGCAGAACTTATCCTATCTGCTCTGAGGCGTACGCCAGATGTATCATGGAACGAACGTGGGAAATTATTCTTGATAATCAAACTGTCAGAGGATCACACCTTTATGACTTAATTAAAAGTGTCACAGCTGCACATAATGTTTCTGATGATTCAAGACCCGCCGGATGGATTGTATTTTTAAAAACACTCGCAGGGTTAAACGTACCATCTTCTGTCTTTCCTAACACACACGTGCGCAGGAGTATTGGCTTGTTTAAATATGATCCGCAGATTGGTAGAAAACGGACGCAGAGTGATCAGGCACCCATCAGTACGGTTAAAAAGATGAGAAGGCCTGTTGGTAACTGGGAAGGTTTTTGTTTTTTTCTCATTAATTTGATTTTTTTCTCTTTTATTGTTAATGTTTTTAATTAATATTCTACATGTCTGTATATATTGCATGATAAACCTGTTTTTATATATTTTTTCTCTTTTATTGTTAGTTTTTAATATTCTACTTGTCTGTATATTCTGCTTGATAAGCTGTTTTTTTATATTTTTTCTGAAAATAAATGAAACGAATCAGTATGTGGTTTTCATCGTCTTTATTGTCTCGTTTTACATAACATTAACGTTGTACACAATCAAAGCTATATCCTAAACACTTAGAAACTGGTTGTATTTTGTTAACAAAGCGACATACCATAGCATCATTACAGACAAGGTTAGAAGTATACATGTTAATCAACTGATTATAGGCTACACCTTTTTGCATGTGATACAAGAAAAACACACAATGATGGCCACAGGTTGTGGTAAAGAAGCTCTGAACTTGTCTTCCAGAATACATAATATTATAACAGTTTTTCATTAGAAAGTCTATATCTCGTGGGGGAATTTGTCTGGTGAGTTACCAAAACTGTCAAAAAATAATCCTCTTCTATCTCTTGTGATATAAAAAGCCAAGCCAGTGATATCCGGGTAAGGATGACGGATCTGTGTTTACAATTCCCATGCAGGGAAATGACGATATTGTCTTTTTAGGTAACTGATCGCATGCAAATACTCCTATAAAATAGGTCCCATTAATAATTATTCTTTTAACGACTGAGGTTAATTCCACAGTATTCATGTCTACATTAGTAGTAGTCCAAAAGTACTTGTCTCATGTTTGATATTTCAATTATTGAGTCGAAAACAGCATAACAAATAAGGTTCATAGTACGCGGTAGAGGATTTCTGAATCTGGTTTCCAGGCGCACATTGCCTGTTTTAATCAGGGATACATTCCCAGAATGACCTTCGTCAGCTTCCAAGTTGAAACAAAACAGTGTGTATCCGGATCCAAAATCCTCTCTTGATATAGCCAGAGGTCTGTCCTTTAGATGTCGGCCTGTGGTTTGAATTAATTGATAATACTCTCTGAGGTACTGACCTCTCTGAAAGTGAGGCTGAAATGGTTTGGCATGGGTATGAATGTCCTTCAGCATACAGACACATAAACTCTATACCACAGTTTTCAAAATTAAATGGGTTCCGTGCATAGCTGCCTGTGTATGCCTCATTATCAACAAATCCAACAATAATAAACTGAGGTATGGCTCCTAGGAATAAATTGTCCTGTGTGTTGAGACGTGTTCCTGCCGGAATGGAGAATGTTTTTAATGTAACCCTGTCTATAGGGTATTTAGCGTTTGCATGCAGCAGCGCTTTGCTGTGTGCCAACCTGATCGTTGGGGAAACTGCTACTTTTTTGACAAACAAACTTGCTGAGATAATCTTAACTTTGTACTGACCATTCTGACCCGTCATGAGGCAAAATTCATCTTTAGACCTGGTAAACTTAAGAGACAGATCAACACCGTTCAACAAGAGTTTATCTTGAAAAAACATATCCGCGTGAATTGGTGCTATTAATTCCACAATTCTGCTGTTTCCAGTGTGTCTCCCTCTGGCGACCAGACCTTGATTATCACCTTCTATGGATGTCACATTCATATGTGATGCAGTAATCCTTACAGAACAGCCCTGTACTAAACTCCGTGTCCAACGTATCCTTGCTATAATTAATTAAACACTCAATTATCCCTCTATACGGGTATGTGTTTGACGACTGTGATATTAGACGATCTCCCAACGTTATGTCTAGCTGAGAGAAGAGCGTGCATCCTGGGTAATTTATAAATCCTACATCTGTTGCATTATCCAACTGCGTGCCATCAGCATTTGTTATTTTGACTCTTATAAATATATAAGAATCATTCAAATCCAGATAATCTTCACCGCTTGATGAAATAAAAAACTCAAGAGGCCCACTGTCTGTCACAGCCGACAGGGGAGGAATTTCAATAAATGTACATTTTTCAATCGACGTCTGTGTAAACGGTACTGTAAAAATATCCAGCTCAGACTTCAAGCAATCAGCTGATTGTGTATGGATGAGAGACATGATTATCTAATCTTAGAATATGTCTTTCACCGGTCCTCTCCCTTTAAAAGCCAAATTTGAAGTGGTGCTTCTTCTTGTTTTGACGGCTTTTCTTCTTTTTTTGGAGGAGGAGGATGAGGAGGAGCGTGTTTTGCGTTTCTTGGCTGCTTTGGTGTGACGTGTGTGTGAAGTGGGTGGGGATCTCGACGGTTTAGATGTGTAAACCAATAATCCATTTCCCTCTTGTTTTTCAGACCCCACACGTCTTGCGATGTTTGAAACCACATCTGATACGATCCCCGTGGCTGCAGATTTCAGATGAGGCTTGGCAATATTAAATCCCCTTTTTAACAACGGGGCAGCAAACCTGAAGAGTGTGCGAAAGATTCCTCCTAATCCGCTACCGTATTGTACACTGCTTCCTATGAACCCTGGCATATCCCCACCAGCCTGGTTGATATAGTAGTTGAGATATTTGGTCTCGTCACGAATGTATGGTGTGCGCAACATTTTTTATTTTTAAAAATAATGTCTCGCAGGTCTGAAGTGTAATTTTACAATTACTTTGCCGTAGATAAAGGGAATGAATTGATTCTGATCGTCTTTCAAAGATAATTCAATATAGTCTATAACAGATTTGCACACCGATGTGTAATGCGGTCTGTCAAATGTGAGAATGGGTATGGAGCTGTCTTCGTTCGCTACATTTATACATCTGAGGAGGGGTACATGGGAGTCGCCTACCAGCTGGTAATCTACGATATCGCTGTATATAAAAATATTGTATCTTCCCCCGTGAATGTCTGCTGGATGAGGGGCGGATTTGGATGTCTTAGAGAGTGTAAAAGCTTCTCCAGGATTAAAACCCAGTATTTCGGCTAGCCGACCTTTAAACGTTAAAGTAACTCCTTCCTGTGCTACTGCATGTATTCTATTTGTAATCAGGTTGTGATAAATGCTGAAGTCCGTGGATTGTGTCAGCTTAAGGTATTCAGAATAAAACTCTTTTATTATTTGCGCTATTGAATCATAATATCCCACGGGGAGGTGCACATAGACATTTGATTTTCTTTTAGGAACATACACGAGTACCATCGCATCAGATTTTGAAAAGGTGTTCCAGATTCTAGGGTATTGAAATTCGATAATACCAACTTCATACGGCTCATTCAGAATGATAGGTTTAGCCAGTTTAGTTCTGAAACTCCATATCTTATTATTTGGATAAACGTGCTGTGACGCATTTGATGGTAGCGTAACATAAAACCCATTCTTTTTCTCCATCTTTCGTCTTCACAACCTTAAAAAAGAGTGCTGTGTTGTAGTCTGTGCTGCGTGTTTTTATTTCACATTTAATATGCTTTTTTCAGGTATCCAGGAATTAAAATGAGACGGCCAACCTAGCCATTTCACCAGAGCCATCTTCTTCCTACCCACTTTTTTTCTATCCAGTATTTTTTCGATTTTAAAGATTTTATTCTTATCGATAATAACATGTTGTATTTCCTGTTCATAAAATGTTCCCTCGATCTCTTGCCCGCTAAGATCATTTAATATATAGACATGTGGTGATCTTCTCCCCAGTCGCTGTTTTATGGTAAACAACTCGTCCGTATAAGTCTGTTCATAGCCTTTTCTAAATTTACCTCTCAGTTTTGAAATTCTTACCTTGTCCCCCACATTATATTTAAAACCATACACCTCATCAGGCTTTGATTTGTACAATGTTTTAAACACTAATTCCTCATTGTCTGCGTTCACTTCTTTTGGTGCCATTTTAATAGATCTATGATATGAACCGTTATATGCCTGTACAAAATCCTGTATGACGTTTATATATCTTTTAGAGTTTGCAGAGGTCAAATATTTCCACATTCGTGTTTTCAGACTTCTGTTAAAACGTTCGACGACACCGGCCTTGATTTCAGTATGTGTTGAGAAGTGTGTAATATTATAGTTGTCTATCACTTTTTGAAAATGTGCGTTATAGAATTCAGTTCCTTTGTTTGAATTTTAAGAGGGATGCGACCTTCAGCCAAAATATCTTCAAAAGCAGCAGCTACGGTACGTCCGGACTTTGTTTTAACACACCTAACCCACGCATACTTTGAAAATACATCTATACAGGTTAGCAAATAATTCACATTGTCATTTTCACATGCATATTCGCGCATGTCAACCAAGTCAGCCTGAAATTGTTTGTCTATGCCATTCACCAATACTCTGTTTCTGCGAAATTTTATCCTAGCCGGTTTATGGAGAGTATATGTATCATCTGTCATTAAATATTGTTTCACCTCGGTGAATGTTGGTGGTTTATCGAGCATCTCCACCCCACCATTGTATAATTTATTCACACTAGCCAACCCAGCAGGGTGAGCGTGGTTATGATATATTTTGCGCAGTGCGTTTTCCATGATGAGTGCAAAGGTAAAATGAACAGTCTGTATGAAATAACACACGTTTTTATTTCAAACACATGGATGACAAGAACAAATATGCAATGATTATGTTCCACCATATGTCTTCCAGACCAATAGTGTTCTATCATACATAGATGGGCGTATTTAACAGCTGCATCCTCATCTCCACCCATCAGAGACATGAATACATCATTCATAGCCTGCTCAATGTTTGCTGAAGGCATCAGTTCAGTTAGAATGAGGTTTACGGCGGTTGTTAGCTCATTGCGTGACTCCCACAGGCTGCTTGTGGCGCAGAGAAAGAGTCTGACCGCCGGGATGAATCTTGGGGTCCACAATATCTTTATGATCTCCTCATAATGTGTAGCGAAATAGAAATCAGGGATTTCCCATATGCATTCATGCTGTATTTGGCTAGGGTGATTAACGATGCATCCGTAACACACTTCCTCTCTATACTTTCGTATAGCACACGTCAGTAGACGAATGGTGGCGATTTTGACATTTTTCAATGTCTCGTCTGACAGCTCCACTACCCACGGGTGTGCCGGGGATGCTGGTGACCGAGGTGGTGAATCAGGAGGAGGAATGGTCAGCATCTGTGGTGGTGGAAGCGGCTGTGTAACAGATGATGATGTTTTAACATCTTGGGAAAAAAAAAAAAAAAAAAAAAAAAAAAAAAAAAAAAAAAAATCATTCATTAGTTATGTATCCATCATTAATGTAATATATATATATATATATATATATATATATATATATATATATATATATATACAAAAATACTAACAAAACATACCATTATTTATTTATTTATTTATTCCTAGTAGTCTGACATTCTGATGATTTTCGGCCTACACAAGGCAGAAGGCTCAGCAGTCTTCGGAGTAAGGGTGAAATCATCAAAAACAAGGCGTTTTCTAACGTTCTCATAACTCTTGTTGAGCCTGTCTCTCTTGATAAACGCATCGACTTCCTTAAACATTCGCTGCACAGCTCTCCAATCTGCCCACTGGATAAAAAACAAGTCCTTAAACCAACTCATGCGCTCAGCTTTTGTGGTAGGATATGGGTTTAAGTTCCAGCTCTCGACTCCTCTGGTTGCAATAACTTTCTCCCTGTCTTCACAAACACTCAAAAAAATAAACTCCTCGGTGGGACGGTTGTAACGATCAGCCTCCACTCTGTACAACTCAGGCCCTGTTGGTGAAAACCACTGGGATGTATACAGCATGTCGGGGAACCCGGTCTGGTCCAGGTCAGGCCCCACCACGGTGCGAAAAAGTCTCCAGTTTTTAATAGACATATGATGTGAACCACCAACGCCCCAAATCTCTTCATCCCCACAATTCACACACAGCAACACTTTACCGTCCCTATATTTAGCTGAGTACACGTACCCGTTCACACCCCGGTAATCTGTTTTAAATACACCATCTTCATCATCATCATCATGTTTCTTTTTGCGTGGGCGACCGTCAATCTGCGCACCTGATGACGTACCTCCGAAGTCGGTCCTGATTCCAAATGGGTCAGACAGGTTCAATCCGGTAAGTGGGTTGAAGGATGCCATGGCTGTTTAGACGGATGGATGCTTGATCGCTAGCTGGTGCAAATTCTCTCCAAACTTGTATATGCCGCGTACTGTTGATGTAAAAAAATTCTCCGGAGATGTGCTGATGTTGGTGGTCAGTTGAAGAAGTGAGGTACATACGCTCTTATATACACACACACCCTATAACTTAAGACACATCCCACTAGGTGGAGACACACATCATGAGCCTTTGATCTCCAGCCGGGACCCTCAGATCATCTGTATGTAAATGATATCGCACACCCCCTGTTGAAACTCGGACGTTGCCGTTTTATTTCCCAACCGTATTTTAATTAACCACTGTCTTGTCTGTATCATGCACCACAGGTGAGCTCGGATATTAGATTATTTACCTTTGTATTTTTAATTAAACACTGTCTTGTGTATTTGAACCTCTTTGATGGCCGTCTGGGAAAAAACCCCCTTGTAAGGAGAAACAATGAGCTCATTTGATTTGAACGGATACCATGTACGTCATTATCATACGTCAGCGCAAACACGCATGCGCAAACACGCACGGACACACGCACGCGCACCTCACACGCACGCGCAATGCTTTTTTATCACCTAGGTGCGATTTTTCACACCTAGGTGTGAAAGCCGCCTCCCTATTACTACTGGTCACTATTGCTGAGTCTTTTGTGGGGTTCACTGCTGTGAAGGACACAACTGGGAAAGGCCTCACAGATACACTGACAGGGGTGCTGGATGGTCTGGGGTTGGACCTGGCTAATTGTAGGGGGCAAAGTTATGATAATGGCTCCAATATGAGGGGAATAAACAAGGGTGTCCAAGCTTTGATACAGCAGCGATGTCCTGAGGCTCTGTTCATCCCTTGCTGTAGCCACAGCCTGAACCTTTTGTTATGTGATGCAGCTGCATCCAACAGAGTGTCTAACCTTCTTTGGCACTATTCAAAGATTGTACACCATCTTTTCATCTTCTGTGAAGAGGTGGGATATTCTCACAGAGTTTGTTGACATCACACTGAAGCCTCTGAGTGACACCCGGTGGGAAGCAAAGCTAGACTCTGTCAAAGCTGTACGTTTCCAGTTGGGGGGGGATTCTAGATGCACTTGAAAAGCTTGAAGTGGCAGGAGACAGCAAAACTGTCTCAGAGGCAAAGTCCCTAGCTGATGAGATTGTTAGTATGGAGTTCCTTGTGTGCCTCTTAGTTTGGTATGACTTATTAGAAATCAACTTTGCAAGCAAGGCACTACAAGCAGCAGATGTCTCACTGGACACTGCCATTAGGTTAATCGATTCTCTGAAAGAGTTTTTGCTCAAGTACAGAGAAGAGGGATTTCAGAAGTCACTTGACATTGCAGGCAGGATAGCCACTGAAATGGATGCTTCTCCAAAATTTAAAGAGAAACGTTTTAGGAAGCAAAAGAGGTTCCAAGATGACAATTCCTGCACTGCTTATCATGAAAAGGAACCTGAAAGGCACTTTAGGTGTATGGTTTTCAATGTCATTGTTGACACAATCCTGCAAGAGCTGTCTGAGAGGTTTTCCAATCTTCAGCCAGTGTCTGAGAAATTTAAGTTCATCACTAAAATGGAGCACATGACAAAAGCTGAGCTGGAGGAGTCAGTGACTGCATACGCCCTGACTACCAGTGATGTTTCCAGAGATATCATTCAAGAAATATACCCAGCAAGCCATCTACTGAAGGGTTACAAGGCTCTAGAGAAGTTAAATTTCCTCATACAGGAAAATCTTGATTTGGTTTTTCCAAATTTGACAGTAGCCCTTAGAGTATTCCTGATCATGCCTTTGACAGTTGCATCTGCCGAGAGATCTTTTAGCAAGCTGAAGCTTATCAAAACATACCTTCGTTCGAGTATGAGCAATGATCGCTTGACTCAGTTAGCAGTGATCTCTGTTGAAAACAGAGTGGCACGGTCTATTTCATATGATGCCATCCTTGACAAATGGGCAAGTGCAAAGGCACGAAATGTAACAATTTAATGTTGAAAAATGTCCCCGGGGTCCAGGCTGTTGTTCCGATTTCATAAATTCATATTTCCACTACAGAAAATTTGTTGAGCACTGGGTGCCACACTGTTACATTTTATTACATCGTTATACATTTTCTTTTGTTCGTGATTGAGCATCTGTAATATGCGACATAAAATAAAAATCTGAAATAGAAGTCTTTTATTTTATAAGTCCATGAATAAGTGAGATCTGCACACAGTAAATCTTGAGAGGGTGAGCTGTTTTGTGTGTGTGTGTGTGTGTGTGTGTGTGTGTGTGTGTGTGTGCATGGGTTGGGTGGGGGGCGCCTAAAAGTGTGTCCGCATACACCTCAGAAAGTATATAGCTGCGCCCCTGCATAGTGTATCTGCTCCTGTTAATGTTTGTCTCTAAGACAGCTGTTAACACTTTTAAATGGTTATAGTTAAAGATTTTTAAATTATTTTGTTTATTTTATTTTTATCATTTCTTTATTTATGCTTTCTTTTATTTTATTTGTATTTTTGTGGCATGCCTACTTCATTGAGCAGTGTCAGTAGACAGACGGGAAACACAGCAGAGAGAGGGGATGATCTACAGCAAAAGGCCCAAACTGGAATCAAACCTTGGCCAGCGTGACATGTGGTGCATGTAGTACCAGGTGAGGCCAACGGTTTATGGATTTGAGTGTGAAATGTATTAGAATGTAATTTGCTACATGTGCAGTGAGCAGAGTGACAGTGTTGATACCTCTCTAACTTAGGAGGATGTTGGTCCTGTCAGTCCTATCTTCTTACCTGCCAGTGGTTCAGATGGACTTAACTACTTTGCTGTCCTACCAATCTACCTGTCTGATCAGAAACCAGTCTTGTCAAGGATAAATAGAGGTAAGTGGTTGGACAGTTCAGTGTGTGTTGACTGAAAATTTGTTTAATTCATTTGTGTAAAAACTATAATGTTATCATTCTTATTATTACTGCTTTATTTTATTTTGTTATTCTGGCTGCAGAGAGGATCCTGCAATTCCACAGCAAACACCTGATGACTAACCGGGGTACTCAAGCAGAACTGGTGACACTACAATTACATACTTTTCCCAAAGAATGTCTAAATGCAAAAACAATTTATATTTCAACAATGTCTTTGTTTGTAATGGGCTTTATATGTTATTTTCTCTAATTAACCACGGGCAGTTGGTTGTAAAATCTTAGCCACTGGTGTACTGTTTTTTTCTGGGTGAAGTTCTGGCAACAACAGCTGCCACTGTTTGAATGTAATGTTGATTTTTACAATTAAATACTGTTATGTATCACACAGTTGTATTCTGTTTTTCATCGACTGTAATTAGGCTTAAGGTATATCATTTGTATTTAGAATTGTTTATCATAAATGGTTTTAAATTGTCACTGTATTTTATAGAGTAAAATATAGGCAACCATAGCGGCCAGTATTTTACCATGAACCCAGCTTATGGTATTTTGCATTGAACCCGGTTTACAGTATTTTGCATTGAACCCGGTTTACAGTATTTTGCCGTGGACCCGGTTTACGGTATTTTACCGTGGACCCGGTTTACGGTATTTTACCGTAAACCCAGTTTACGGTATTTTACCGTGGACCCGTTTCCAAGAATGTACCCTGAACCTTTTTATGGTGTTTTACCGTGAACCCGTTTACGGTAAAATACTGGCAGCTGTGGTTGCTGGTACTTTTCTGTGAACCTGTTTACAGTATTTACCGTAGAGCAGTTTACAGTTAAGTACTGGCAACCACAGCTGCCAGTATTTTACCGTAAATTCAACGGATTTTTTTTTTTTTTTTTTTTACAGTGCAGGTGCAACAGACTTGTCTGCTGGATATATCATGAGAATCTCCTGCTACACCAGAGGTTCTATCCGGTTGTTAAGTGATGATGTAGAATTCATCACTGTTTTAACCGATCCGACTCGAAAAAAAAAAAAAAATACACTCAGCTGTCATTTTACTGATGAGAAAGAGAAGTGGAAATAGCTGCAGTTGATAAGGTATGTTACAATCATCTTTAATAGTTAACAGTCATTGGTTATGCCATTGCTGTTTATTTAGGAGCATTTGGACCCGGAAATGACGTCAGACTTAAAGATCGGATATTGGAGTGAGATCTTGTGACTGTCACAGCTGTGTACGGCTGAGTACAGAGAAGTCACTGTCATGTTTGAGAAAGTGGTTTGACATGATTTGAGATTTGAAATGAAGGTGGCCATATGGATGGATATGGTCAGCAACAATGCTCAGGTAGGCTATGGCATTTAAACAATGCCCAACTCATACTAAGACCCCCAAAGTGTGCCCAATTCACAATCAGAAATACTTCGATCCCAAAGAGAAATTTCAGTCATTACAATTGTTATCGTTTATCATATAGAACAAACACTAATGATTTTAAATAATTTAAAACCAAAAACACTAGTAACATAGTACTAGAAAGGTGTCCCTAATTGGCATTGTCCGTTTTATTTTTGAAGTAAACTGAATAAAGAGAAGGGTTAGAGAGACATTGGGAAGGCACTAGATGAGGTGTTGGCTTTTCTTTTTTTCTTTAATTGATACAGTGTATGTCATTCAATATTCTACTCATGAAGATCGGAATTTATTTTTAAGTGTTCTCTTAAATGCAGAGAGAGGAGGAGAGAGGGTTTTATTGGATGATCTTAAATGTGTTCTTTCCCCCAGGTGATGGTCAGCGAGAGCCTAGAGAATGTAGAGATTATCAGCGTAATGGAAGCCAATGGCAGGAAGGGCATGCTCAACTGTCTTATTGGCAATGAACTGATTATGGAGATTGAAAACAAACTTTGGGAACCATTTGATGAGCTGCTAAAGGCTTACAAGGTGGTTAACCTTCAAAAGGTGGGCAGTAGGTTCACTGCCATTATGCTTATTCAGGGGCAGAAATAAAGGCCCTTATTTATGTTTGCGTTCAAGTTATAAATATGAGTATTTTTGAAGTTTGTTAGCTACATGTTTTTGTTTTGAAGTTAGTGTTTTAAAATTAACTTTGGTGTTCTGTAGATTCTTTATTACTGCTGGTAGTTTGGGTAAAAAAACATTTGGTTTTGTGTGTATGAATATAGATTTTTTTGTAATATTTTAGGATCAACCCTTGTTGGGTGTAAGTTTCAAAGTTTTGGTAATTTTGTTTATTTAATAAACATTGCATGAATGACAATCAGAAATACTTTGTTTATTCATTATGTGGGTAATTGTTTTACTGCATTTGAAATCATAGGAAAATAATATCAGGTGCCTCTCTGCCAGATAGATTGTATTATAGAGGGTGATAACATTCAGTATGGAAGATGTCATGCATGTGTCCTTGTGTCCAGAGACTTCAGTGCCTGTCCAGGAAGTGGTGCAGAAGGTGGTCAGGATCATCCATAAGTCTGCATGCAAGTCGTTCAAAGTTGGGCTGTTGGTTCTGCTTTAACCCTTAGGAGGTATTTGGGACATTTTGCGTTTTTTTTTTTTTGGGGGGGGGGGGGGGGGGGTTGCCTGCCATTTTATCTGTGCTGAATGAACACAACTTAAGTTTAGAGGGTAATCATGTTCAACAAATTTTAGAACTGTCAAATCTGTTTTTAAAATTAGCCTAAATTAGCTTAGCAATTAAAAAAAAAAAAAAAACAAAGAATTAGATAGATAGATATCTATCTCTATCTATCTATCTCTATCTATCTATCTTTGGGAGAGAAAATGTCCCATTCAAAACGACTGAAAATTTCATTTTTGATCCCATTTATCTTCACACCAACTAATGCATTCTTTTACATTAAATATTTTATTTTGTACTACTGACTTTCAATTTTTAATTTTTTATATTTGCTCACCAGGTGGCACTACTTTTTACCATTCAAAGCATCCAGCAAAATCTTACATTTTTTACTCTTTTGTGCAAGGTTGCCTTGCCACTGAAATAAAAAGTGTGTGTCACTATAGACGTTGGATAATGGTAGGTGAGTGTGTCTTTGATGTCCAACTTCAAGGTTTTTTTTTTTTGCTTAGAAGGCCATGCAAACCATGAGTAGCACTTCAAAGACGCCTCAACTGCAAGAAACCAAACAGAAGCCGGTCTTTAAGTTTGGTGTCATTTCCAGATCCAAATGCTCCTAAATAAACAGTCCTGTGAACGTTAATCAATCCATCTTGGAAGATGCATAAAACATACAGCAGGAGGCTCTACATTTAAGAGTTGGGAGAAATGCTGGTGACCCCACACATCAAGAAGAGAGCGTGCCTTACCTACTCATCAGGTGCTGCAGCAATAGTAGCAAATCTGCAAGGTGCTGCTGCAGGCTCCTCTCACAGTAACCGTAAGGGCAGGAGGCACTGCAAATTTTGCATGGAAAAAGAAAAAAAAGTTGGCACCACCTGCTACAAATGTGGGAGGTTCACATGCAGTGACCACAGTCTGTCCTTTTGCAGCCTCTGCTCCATGTGAGCTGGACTTCCACACTCAGACACATTCACTCATGCTGTCCCTCTTTTGTTCTAAAGTTCACAACAGTTTTGGGGAAGGGGACATTTTGTGTTCTTGGGCTCAAAAGTGAGAGTTGTCTAAAAAAATCTGACACTGTAGAAAAAATAAAAAATGCATGCATATCACTGTTGCTGCCAGTTACTGACTCATATCAGGGCCTAATAAAAATAATCCAATAGTCCCCAAAATACATTTTATGGAATTATTTTAGTTTAGTTTTATTTTTTTGGTCAATAACAACCGAGTGGCACTGTAAGAATACGGGCTATAAAGCATTAAAGATTTTAATATATTATAATATTTGATATGAATGTGTCAGGCTGAAGTAGTTTTACAGCAGGTTTTTGGGAAGAGGACACATTTTGTCTGAAAGATCATGAATGTAAGTTTTTTTTAAAGGATTGCCCAAAGGTTCATAACTTCAGCACCATTTATGCTACTGAAAACCTTCTGGTGTCAAAACGTTCAGCTTCTTCTGGACATCTATGCTGTTATTTTTCTTGTTTGTAACTTTTATGGTTTTTGAAATATTCAGCTTTTTATGAATATTTTGCCTCATTCAAATGAATGGGGAAAGGTTCAAATACTCTTCAAATCCATTCCTAATTTCAAATGTAATAAATTCAGCATACTTTCAGCTAGAGACATCATTCAAGCTTTAAAATGAAGCAAAGACTTTAAACTATTCAGGGATTACTCAGCTTGTTGATATCTGTCATGGTTTTTGAACAGTGACAGTTTAAGTTTAAGGACATTTTTTCACCCTTTTCAGAGTTTATAATGGGTGTGTAATGTGTTGGCTAGAGTGAGAGCTCCAACTGTCAGAGGGGGAGACTTCAAATTCTTCAGCTGAAAAATTTCTATCTGAACTTCTGCTGTGTCCACAGTGTTCCCTCTACAGCCATCATTTTACCATCAAAATGTAGAGCCGCTTCTCTACTTTCAAACAATGCATCTCCCAACCCTGTAAACTACCAACTTTTTAAACTGTGAGGGTTCAAGCAGAAGGAGTACCCTCTAACTCCTTCACTAAGCACCATAGTAATTTTAGGGAGGTGATTTTCTCAAAACCAGAAAGAGCCCTTTTTTAAAACCGCTCCCATGACCAAATTTTAAACCCAGAAAAATAAAAATTACACCGCTGTTTAGAGATGGTCCTTGTGATGCTGAAAGTTCAAAAATTATTTTAATAGGCGCTATGGTTTTTGATTTAGAAGCAGTTGTTTGTACAGGTGCGCCGAGGCAAATTCAACAGGGTTCTGCCACAAAGTGCCTGCATTTCAACAGTTACACAGCGTTTTTCATTGGGCAGATTTAAGTGTGCAGGAGCATTCTGATTGGCTGATTATACTTTAAACTGATTGGTGGATGTGTCTTCAGCATGCAAATTGTTCAAAGTTGGGCTCTTGGTTCTGCTTTAATAACTTCAACACCGTTTATGCTACTGAAACAGTTCTGGTATCAAAACATTCAGCTTCTTCTGGACAGTTATACTATTACTCTGTTTGCAACTTTTATTGTTTTTGAAATATTCAGCTTTTTGTGAATTTTTTGCCCCATTCAAATGAAAGGGAAAAGCTTCAAATCTTCTTCAAACCCACCCTACTTTCAAATGTAACAACTTCAGCATACCTTGAGCTAGAGAAAAAATTCAAATGTTAAACGGGTGCCAAGACTTTGAACTATTCAGGTATTACTCGGTTTGATGGTATCTTATGTGTTTTGAAGAGTGGCAGTTTTAGTTTTATGAACTTTTTGGACAGTTTCTGAAATTTACATTAGTGTATTGGGAGCTTTTAGAGTGGCGATGTCATCATGACTAGAATTTCAGGGAGTTCAAATTTTTTCCTTTTTACTCATTCAAATGTTGTTGTACCTTAACAGGTTATACTTCAAATCGTAGCTATGGTTGTGCTCTTTCAGAAAATGTACTTTCTGAAACTCTGCCACTTATAGAATTCAAACTAGGAGTCTCAAAGTGGCAGGTGCACCCACCCCAGGTCTCATTCACTGTAATGTTAAATTTCTCCTCTCCTTGGAGCAAAAACTTGGGGAATCACTGCAGGTCCCATGAGATGTGTCATGAAACTCTGCGTGGCAGGCGAAGACCCCAATGCAGGGCAGTGGACTCGGAATAACTCAAAAACTCAGCTTTTATTTGCTGGCAAACACAGGGGTGGAACTGGCAGGACCAGCAGCAAACACTTGGAAACAGGAAAAAACCACACAGCACTGAGACAGGACAAGCACACGACAACAACAGAGGAAAACAGAGGACTTAAATACACAAGGGTTGATGAGGGAAGCAGACACATCTGGGAAACACAGGTGAACAACATAACACTAATGACACAAGGACAGGAAAACAGGTCAAAACTAACTGCAATTAAGAACGCTGGGTCAGAGAACCCAGGACAAGATGTAAGACCTAATGGAGCTTTTAATTCTTAAATTAAGAATAAAATTTTAACATGAAACCGGTACATATAAATGACAGGTGTTTAAGTTTGAGGAGTGAATAGAAAGTTCATTAATTGTGTGCGTCCCATTTTTATCTGTGGGATTTCAGCTGATGGTTGTTACACAGTTGAATTGTGAGGAGGGATTTTCTATATTTTTTGTATTGATAACAATGTGAAAATGCCATAAGCGGCAGTGTATTGACAGGTATTGTCTGTGTTTCCAAACACTCATTGAGCCCTGTTGTTGTTCAGTGTGTCTTTGAGAGGATTTGTTGACATGAATACAGGAAACCAGCAGCCCTGTGACCTCAGGATAGAGGAAGCCAATTGTATAACTGTCAGAGTGAACTGGGGCTCATTTTCAATGTATTTACTTTTCAGAAACAAACATTGTCAACAGATTGAAATGTTGATTTATATGGTAACACAAATCTGTTGTTAGGTCATTTAAACACAGTCAGCTCACCGGTTTGGTGCTATTTTGTGTTTCACTGCTTAATAAATGGAGTTTTTCACAGAACCAAAGTAGTGTGCTTTGAATTTACTTAACTACACTATGTGGAAATTGTTGACATAATTTGTTTCAGTAAGTCCAACGAATCCGGTGGTTGTCGTACTCATTTAAATTTGTTAAGATGAAACTACAAGTATAGTTTAGTTTCTGCACTGTAAACCCGGATAAGTTGAATCTACTTAAAAAACCAAGGTAACTCGTTGCCTTAAATTTTTTAAGAAATGAAACAGTTAATTTAACTCAGCCTGTTAAGTAAGCACTACTCCATTTCCAGTTGAACTAAATTGTATGTTCTCATTGACCAAACTTATCTTTTATAGTTCATGAAAAAATAAAATGTCTTTTGATCAATCAATTCCCCCTATTGTTTTCATGGTTGTGTGGGGGTGGTGGAGGCTGGAGCCTATCCCAGCTGACAAGGCAGTAAGATGCAGGGTACACCCCATACAGGTCACCAGCCTGTTGCAGGGCTGACACAGACAACCATTTACACCTGTGGGCAATTTAGAGAGACCAATTAACCTAACCCCAGTAACTGCATGTCTTCAGATTGTGGGAGGAAACCCATACAGACACAGGGAGAACATACAAACTCGACACAGCAAGCGCCCCAGGCTAAGGTGGAATTGAATCCAAACTATCAGATAGCTATTCTAGCTGTGAGGCAGCAGTGCTAACCACCACACCACTATGCTGCCCAATAACAAATATTTTTTACAGTGTTGAACTGTGTCTGTTTAAATTTGGTAAATAAACATGATAAAACTCAGCCCTGCTGAATGCTGGTACATTAACATTTACAAATAACATTTGTCCATGGAACAATAAAAAAAAAAAACTATACGAGAGAGCGTTGTGAACAAAAACATGAAATGTCAACTATTCCAAACAGTGAGAGGCCTGGGCCAAGCTGGAATTGAACCCAGACCTTCTAGATGGCATTCTACCCATGAGGCAGCACTGCTAACCATCGTGCCACCATGTAGCTGAGCATTAATACAGTCTGTTAAAACTGGTATAAACTAGATTTTTAGCAGGTGCAAAACTTGATATTAAGTTGTTTGAACTCAAACACATGATTACAATAAGATAGACCATCAAAAAGTACAGTCTACTCAGCATTAACAAGTAATGTTCACATTCTAGGTAATTTTAAGTAATATGAACTCAATATTTTTAAGTGGAATCAAAATCTGGGTTTACAGTGTGCCTACATATAGCTGAGCGAGTTAAGCAATGACATATTTTTATGTTGGTGTTAATTACAAAGTTACATAAAGCAGAAGAAACTGTATTTTGTTGAATTTATGTTGGCCTGTTTAGTTGGCAGAATGTTGACATCTTAATTAAATTCAAGTTGACTGGATATAGTTGGAATTACCGAAAACAGTTAAGTTGGTCGCACATAAGTCAGTTATTTTCATTTTAATATTAGTAAATTGCATCTAACCTGAGTTTTGTGGAAATTGTTGACATAACAATTAAGTAAATCCAAAGAATTATTCTTTTGAGTGTCTAAGGGGTGTTTAACAACATTCAGCTGTTAAACTGGTGATTCAGACTCAGCTTGGTTCTGCTCTTTCCGCATTCACTTCACTTCATTTTCAGCAAATCAAGTTCAATTTAGCACCTTTCTTGGCAATTTCAGCTTTTTTTGCATTTCAAATTCATTTTGAAGCTCTTTCAGCAAATAAAGTTTCAGCTCTTAGAAGCATTTCTTGGCATTTCACCTGCAATCTTTCAGCTTTCAGCATTCAGTGCATTTTCTGCAGGAAATGCTTTTTCTAGTTTTCTATTTTTTGTGTGTTTCAGTTTACAGCACAAAATGACCTTCTTGTTTATCCCTCAAGCATGCAGAAATGGAAAAAAAAATGCAGAGTGATAATGATAATCATGCTGGGGTATTGGAATCCACTCTGTTACTCATGTAAAAAGGTAACATGAAATATAATAAATTGGAGAACACCCACCTTGTTGGCAGTATTTCTTATTGTTAATCACACGTCTACAAACTCACTATCGACTGCTCTTCTGCATTGATGTTTGTTTCACAAAGCTGTTTCCCAAAGCCACAGGACAGTTGGGGATGTCGCATTTTGTGTTAAATCCAGAATTTTGTGTTTTTAAAAGATTTATTACAGTGCTTAAACACTAGAGTTCTGAGCAATGATCAGTATGAATAAAAGCAACATCAGAAGGAGAATTCATTTGTATAACACCAAAAAAGTCCATATATAATTAACAAAAAAACAGATGTAATTATTAATAAAAAAACAGAAATAACTGATGTTATTTAAGTAACTCACCTTTTCAGCCCTGTTTCTCTCTGATAGTCTTTCTCTAGAATCTATGAACTTATTGAGTGCCTCTGATTAGGTTTGAATATGTGACAGGTTTGACCTGGTTTGAAAACCAGGTGTGAGCAGGACTGTGAACAATCTTTCATGCAAACTGCAGCAGGTTTTCTCAGGATGTCACGGTAAATTTCAACAGGCAAATTGTCTTCACTCTTTTTGCTGAGATAGGACGTGAAAGAGGGCAGTGTATAGCACATGGTTTACCTGGTAAGTGTACTCCATTTCTGATGTATTACATGTTCTCTGCATGAGGTGAGGAGAGACCATCATAAAAATGTGTTGAATTGCCATCTTTCTGAGGATCAATTAAAGTAATTGTAGTGAGGACATATTTAATACATACATTCAAAAATGTCTGACTGGCCCTCACTACTTCAAAGGGCTTGAAAGTTAAAGTGCAAGTTGGTGCAGCTCACGCTGTGTGTCTGCCAGTGATGGTATAGACCCTTCTACTGTTTTTAAACAATGAGGTAGGTAGCGATGCGCACGCATTTTGGAAACAGAAATGCAGCGGAGTTCAATAGCATTTCAATCTACGAGAAGGGATTATCAACGAAAGATCGTGAAAACTACATGCAAAAATTTATTTTGACCACCGGCAACCCACTCCCCGATCCCTGTGTTACGTTAGCAAGAGGCCCAGTATCCGTGGGTGGATATATACGTGTATTTGGTGGAGAAACCGAGCATATACACCGGAGAGAAGTTGCAGCGCATACAAGTCACTGGATGCTTACAATTATGTTGTTTGCGGCCGTGTACGGAACGCCAAATATCATGACACAGACTCGGAGTTTTGTGTCTTGAAGGCTGAAGTTCCTCCAAGTCAAAGGAAACAGGAGCGCTGTGTATGAGGCTCGGGTCATTGTAAACAAGTCAGAGAACTACGTCCTCACAGCGGATTGTACCTGCATGGCAGCATGAGTACTTCGTCAAATTACTTTTCTAGCTTGCTTAGAGTTTTCCAGCTGCAGATATTGATTGACAATGGAAAAAATATATACTGTTCCAGTCACACTGTGAGACTCGCTCAACCATTCATATGCGAGTCTGCTCAGACTTTTGACTGGCACTGCATTTTGCAGTAGTAAAAGTTGGTTAAAAATTAGGACTCTATGAGTCCAGCGATGCCTCACCTGTAAATAGACAGCCACACTACAGTTTAAAAGCCAAATAGCCTACCAGCTAATGCTGTTTACTTTAGATACCTGACATCCTGGTATAAACAACGGAAGATAAATAACTTTACCTGATATAAAATGGACGCTTCAAACGTGAGTATTTCTGATCCTCTCCTCAGTCCTGATCGTGTCCTCAGTCCAATTTTTATGAATACATTTGATGGCTTGCAACCACAGACGCCTCCGTTTTCTCTCAAACAGCCGTGATCCCGTGGGATTCGGTACAACTAAAGTCCAGTTTTGGTAAAGTAGAAATTCTGACAGCCAAACACGCAACAGCCAGATATTTTGATGCTGATATCGCTTTTAAATCACAATTAAATGCTGCGCAGTCTCCTCATTCTTATTGATTTGAATAGAGTAGCAGTTCACTTCTGTTGCCAAAATGTGCGCGCATCCTTTGATGACGTAGGCTGTAAAAGGGTCTATAATTGCCTTGAAAAAGTAGTCCGACTACTGACTACTTCTTTAAAAATTAAACTTGGTTACTTTACTTAATTTTAAAAGTAACTAAGTTAGATTACAGGTTACTTTATTAGTTACTTTCAACAGCTGCCGGTGTTGTGCCAAAGAGTGATCGTCTGCCATAAAGTGATTCCGATGTTTCTATGTGCTTTTATGTGAAATCTATTTGTTTATATTGGTAACTAGAGTGCAGTCAGCATGATTTATGAAGGGCATATATATATAAAATGAAGAAATAACCAGTTTTTAAACAATCTTTAGGAGTCTGCATTATTGTACCTACATTATAATCAATCCAGAGCTTTTTAGCCACTTAAAATATCTTTATAGAACTGTGATGTTATATTTGTTGCAATTTCTGCAGCCTTCTGAGCCAGATTTCTGTTTAAAAAGACATTTTTAATGTCAAACATTTTTTACCTTGGAAAAAAAAATAAACTAATATATAGGTCACGTTGCCAAAAACTGATTGCAGCTTCTACCTTGTGACATAAATGCTGTTTCTCACTCAAAATGACCTGATATCATTCATGAGAGATATGGTTGATATATGCTTGACAAATTATACAGGGGTTGGACAATGAAACTGAAACACCTGTCATTTTAGTGTGGGAGGTTTTATGGCTAAATTGGACCAGCCTGGTGACCAGTCTTCATCAATTGCACATTGCACCAGTAAGAGCAGAGTGTGAAGGTCCAATTAGCAGGGTAAGAGCACAGTTTTGCTCAAAATATTGCAATGCACACAACATTATGGGTGACATACCAGAGTTCAAAAGAGGACAGATTGTTGGTGCACATCTTGCTGGCGCCTCTGTGACCAAGACAGCAAGTCTCTGTGATGTATCAAGAGCCACGGTATCCAGGGTAATGTCGGCATACCACCAAGAAGGACGAACCACATCCAACAGGATTAACTGTGGATGCAAGAGGAAGCTGTCTGAAAGGGATGTTGTGGTCTGAAACCAGGTGTTTCAGTTTCATTGTCCAACCCCTGTAGGTCAACAAGTCATTTACTGCCATTTAAATACTGGCAACCATTTTTTTGGCACAACACCGAAAATCCCTTTTGGGCAGACGATCGCTTTTTGGGACAACACCAACAGCACCCCCCGCTGCTTCAACATAAAAATGACAACCATGAAACGAGGGCGAGTCAACTGTGTTTAAGGGCAACATTTCCTCTACTACATACTGTTCGAACAACTTTTTCACATCTCTCTCATTTACTGGTTTTGAACCAAAGTTTTGTTGTTTGTGTTGACCTTAGTTGCTCAGGGTTCTTCGCTTCACACTGCCTTGCATAAACATGCAAACAATCATATCCTCTGTAGTGGCTCATTGATTTAGGTCCTGCAAACAGGACAACATTTATAGTCTAAACACCACGTTCTGTTCTTTTGCAGGCAATTAGCAGAAGAACTGCAACCTTTCTGCCCCTTTTCCTTAAATTTTGCTGAAATATTTGCGGAGCCTCTGTTCAGTCTTTGAAAAACCCGTGGTAACATCTTCATGGACCTTTGAGATTTATTTGTGAACCCTCCTCAGCACATCATGCTGCTTGTACTGTATGAAGGCTTTCCTCTGGGATTTCCAAGTAAACCTTCTTGAAGAAGTCTGCCAAGTAACCCATCTTTTGTAGCATCAACACTACAAAACAATGATTTAAAACCAGTTTGTATACAGTATTTTGGAAGGGTGAATTCACATGCCTTAAGAACTTTATATAAAAAATTTCTGTATGTTCAGCAAACTAAAATCAACAGTTTTCTATTAAAATGGAACTCAAACATGAACAGCTTAAGGTGGTCATGGTAAAGTGTCTCTCTCTCTCTCTCATGTTCTTGCTTGCTAGTTATTTCACTTCTGTATTCCAATAGAAAGTTGAGAGATGAAGATGCCACAACCTAGTTTATACACAAAAATGTACCTTTAATCTGTAATTCGCTTGATTCTCTGCTCTCTGTATCATCATCCCAAGTCTCTTAATTTTTTTCCTTTATGCACTTAATAATAATTTCGCACCAATCACTATATAAGCAGGTAACAGCATTACTTAAGGCTCTTTAAAACTGAATTTTATGGTCTACTATGTATTATTTGACAGATTAGTTATATCATTATTCAAATAACAACAAGCGAGTGCCTTTTTAGTTACTGAAACTTAACTAGCCTATTTTAAAAATCGAACAAAGTTATTAGTTACCTGCATGAATGAAACACCTGCTCAAGCAAACAGCAATTATTTACACATAAAGTATAATGCTTACCTGTATGTATATGTTAAATCAAATCGAGCATGCTCCTGCTTCCAAAATGTAGTATAAACCTTTGACACCCTGGGCAGAAATTTCCACTGGTCTTCTGGTTAGTTACCCCCCCCCCCCCCCCCCCCCCCCCCCGCCCCACACACACACACACACACACACACACACACACACACACACATGTAAACCAGCCAATCAGAACAGAGCCCGCCACATTAACTCATGTATGAATGCGTATGAAACTATTATCCAACGATAGGATATGCTGTTCGTACACTGAATACAGGTCAAGTTCAACGTGCACATTTTCTTTGACTGATATTTAGACATTAATTATACACACAGTGCATTTAAAACGTATGTTATTTATGTTACTTAAAAAAAAAAAACTTAGCAAAACTGAGATGATAGTCTTCTTATTAACTGCCAAAATTTACACTGATCATCACAATGTGTCCAACACTGGCTTTAGTTTGAAGTATTTTTTTAATGTTCCTCGTTATAACTCCAACATCTCCACTCCCAGGTTTTGTTAATTCTGCCAGGCCATCATAGAAATGCCACTGTTTGTCTGTTCCTAGTTTGTGGAATGCCACAAAGTGATTTTTTTGAGCCAAGGTGGTATGTTGCAGCTGCTGGCTCAAACCTGTTTGATAAAATATTTGACCTGAGACATTATGGAACATGTCATTCATGTCAATTTTGTTTTTGCACTTGTTCCTTAGCAGGATTAAAGGAAAGCTTGTGTCAATGTCCAACAGGTGAAAAACAGGGTCCACACTGCACAGGTGACCCGTCCGTTAAAGGTGCAACTATAAAATTGGCTGTTTTACATATACTGAGACACAATGTGTGTTTAGAATTCATAACTGTACAGATGTAAACCTTGTAGTGACACAGTAGATAACATTACTTGGTGAGAGAAACCAGTTCCTAATCTGTATCTTTTAAGCTAAAAAGCCCAAAATCAAACCAGAATTTTTATCAAATCAGAATCCAGAATCATGAAAATTAAAAACTTTTGACTATACCGAATTAAAGCCTGAATGAAAAGTATAAAAATAATGGCCTTATTGATTAACACCTGTGACTGTAGTGTCTTCCACTTCTCCCAAAGGCCTGTAAACAAACTGCAGAGGATACAAAAGCTCCTTATTATGATGACACAAGACCTCTGACTGCACCAGCGTTTCGAATACATTACAACTAAGGTTAGAGCAAATGATCTAAAGTAATTGAGTGTGAATACATTCCAGAAAATAACCAACAATTGTGATCTTCCAGAACGTAGGGAAATGTAACTCAAGGACCAATATAATATGAGGAGAAACAGTGGGCTGATCTTCTTCTCAGAGCATCTAGGCACATCAACAACTATTGTCTGGTCCGTGACTGCTTTTCACAACATGAATTTCATTAAATTTATTATTCCTTTAGTGCATGGCTCAGAAAACTCAACATATAATTTTTGAAAAATATAGTTAACAGTGCCTGTGCTGCTGTCCAGCTAAATCAACTTCAATAATAATAAACTGATTTTTAAAAAAAAGGGGAGCACAAATGTGCCACACACATTCAAGTAATTTCTATTTTATGCAAGTCTTACTTTCCTCCAAGAACTGACAAAATTGATGGCAGGGCTGTTGGATACAGCTTGTCAGAAACATGTCCTTTGTGAACTCCTAAGACCATTGTAACACAGGGAAGTCCATGCAGAAAAACATGTTCATGATTGGCCTTCTTTTCAGTGCAGGGATCAGGGCATGAAGCATGAAGTTGTTGGAAGCATTATCCCAGTTGATGCCCCCATTCAGAAAGGTATCAGAAATAAAAAGAACACAAGACCAAATCTTGCTACACTGAAGATGAAAAAAAATGAGAGAAAACAGAAAGATAAAAGTGTAAATGATAGCAAAATAATGCAAATTTCAGAGGAGGAGTTCCGTTGTCATGTGATCCAGATGCATAAAAAGTCTTGAAATGGCCCTTTATTGAAGTTTCACAAATCACAAACTGAGTTTTAAATACCCTGCTACTAGAGCAGAATAATCTAGTCCAGGTTTGAAGTGTGTAGGTGTTGTAGTTTTGGAGCTGGAGCAGTTCTAGTGTGATCCAGATGCATAAAAAGTGCTGAAATGGCCCTTTATTGAAGTTTCACAAATCAGATAAAGGTATCACAAACTTGGTTTTCATTAATCTGCTATCAGTTTAGAATAATCTAGTCCAGGTTTGAAGTGTCTAGGTGTTGTAGTTTTTTAACTAGAGTAGATCAAAGACGCTGAAGGTAGCGAAAAATTAAGTGGAACGGCCCTTTAGCCATTTCCCGAATCGGAAGCTGCAATCGGAATCCTATTTCAGTTTCATATGTCATTTATGGTAGATCCGAATTCAAGTTGTCTCCATGCCTGCTATGATTTACTGTGCATAAGTAATGTGCAACTACCTTACAGTACTTTTTAAACAACGTAATTCAATTCAAGTACATCCATCCATCCATCCATCCATTCGCTTCCGCACATCCTGTTAAGGGTCGCGGGGGGGCTGGAGCCTATCCCAGCTGTCATAGGGCGAGAGGCAGGGTACACCCTGAACAGGTCGCCAGCCTGTTGCAGGGCCAACACAGAGGGACAGACGACCTTTCACACTCACATTCATGCTCTCATTCACACCTATGGGCAATTTAGATTAGCCAATTAACCTAACCCCAGTAAGTGCATGTCTTTGGAATGTGGGAGGAAACCGGAGTACCCGGAGGAAACCCAAGCAAGCACGGGGAGAACATGCAAACTCCACACAGAGAGAGGGAAAGGCCTGGGCCAAGGTGGAATCGAACCCAGGCCTTCCAGATGGTATTCTAACTGTGAGGCACTACGCCACCGTGCTGCCCTTCAAGTACATGTATACTTTAATTTTATTTGGATTACATTTTAACAAAGTCATGAATTTAATGTTACGTTTGCACCTCAGTACAGGGGTTCAATTCAGCCCAGCATGAATTCATTCATGCATATTCAGTAGTTATAAATGCAGTAAGGCAAAAATAAATACATTTAGAATTTTTCAAGAAGAATCTTTCATCACACGAGGGTCAGCAGTGTTTACCAGCCACACTCGACAGCTCTTGTTGTAAGAGTTTCCTTCTTGAGAGAAGGCGCGGTCACATTCAGCTCAGGCATCAGCAAATGTTCACTGGACAGAACCTGAAAGCCACTCTTATACATACCATAAAACTGACAAGTTTGAGAAAAAGGAAAAGACAGAAAACAGGCTCCATGACTTTTCACGGCACTGGAATGTGACATTTATGTTCCTAACATTCCAATCTCTGGAATGTCGATGGAGACAGAAACAGCTTAAAGGTTGTTTAAAGTTCAATAGTCCCCGTCTTTAAACCACCGTGCTCCAGGCTCAATAGTTAACCTTCTTGAGATTAGAAACATATATTCTATGCGAGGTTTATGTTCTCGATAAGACACTTCTGTTCATATGTAACAAGTTATACAGAAATTCATAAAAGCATGATTATTACAACTTGCACAATAATTTTTTTTAACATTAATAATTATGGATGAGGCAGGAGAGTGAATTTTATTTTTTTTTTTTTAAGAAAATTAAGTAATCTGCAATCCATTTGGTGGCTGTATCTTGAGTTTTGAAGTGTTGTCATTAATTAACTAATCTCACAGTAATGTTGTTTATACTTGTTTTTAATCACCTTCAGTGAAATATTTATAATGAACACAACTGCTAAAAATCAGATCTCAATCAGATCTCTCTAAATTTCTGTTGAACATGATCAGTTATTTTTTAAAAAAAAAAGAAGTGAACTCTATATTGACATTGGTAAAGGGCATTATTAAAAAGAAAAAAGGACCAAAACAGAACAGAATGCACATGGTGTTTAACGAAAAAGGGCTAAAAAATGACAACATTGAATCTTCAGGTCAATATCTGAAAGCAGTACCTGCCTCTTTGCAACCTCATTTCTGTCATATCCTTTGCATAAGTAAAGACATTTCCACCACAAATGTACATATTAGAAATGCATTATCTTAGTGATTAGTGAGGAGCTTTCAAAAATTGTTGTAATTATGAAGGCAGAGCAGAACCTTCAGATTTTGATCCATCATACCACATTACCTGGAAAGCATCTGATTGGCAACAGCATCATTTTTACAGCATCATTTTACAGAAATTACCAGAAAGCTGCTCAAGCAAGTTTAGACTATGTTGAAGCATAAAGGTGGTCATCAAATATTGACTTTTAAGCTCATTAGAGTTGTATAAATCCTGCTTTTGCCTTTATATAATTTCCATTTATGTTTAAATACATTACTACACCTATTTTGCATTTTCCTAGCAACATGTAAAGAAATTAAAGGTGACTCAAGACTTTTCCTCAGTACTGTAGTTAAATAGTAATTGTAAGTTATGCAGGACACAAATGTTTTGCAATTGTTTTCAGTGCTAAAAAAGTGGTAACTCAAATCAAGGCTTCTGTTTACTTGAAATTATTAAAGCAACATGAAAGTTTTCCTTCCCTATGAAGATACAGAAGAGGTAAGACAAGACTGCAGGGCAGGTTGGCGATGGGTACACTCATTCCCATCATACAGTGGACAGCCCTGCTCAGCAGGGGTGCCAGAATACTGGAAATAAGAAGTACTGAAAACCACAACCACACCACCACCGTTATTACCATGATGGTATGAAAAGCTCTCAGCTTTGATTGGTCAACCTGGTCCTTTTCAACACCTGCTTGCCCTGGCCCTGGACGCGTCAGAACATGGAGAACAGAGAAGCTGCAGAAAGTTATGATTACTATTAAGACACCCAAAAAGCATGAAACAAGAATGTCGCTGTCATTTGGCATGGTGATATAGAGGGTTATCAGTCCAAAGGAGAGCAGCCAAGCACAGCCAGTGCTGATGTTTCTGATTTTAACTCCACGGTCATTTCTTAGTCCTCTGTAGGTGATGGGGTGAACAACAGCCAAGTAACGCTCTACACAGGTCAGGACCTGAAAAAAAGTCCCTCCAAAGAAAGGGATGAAAGACACTAATGCTCCTATTCTTTGCGCTGCTAATTGATTAGTGTATGAACCATAAATATAGCCAGTGAACCCCAAGACCCCTATCAGCTCCATGACAGCCATGTGGTAGGTGAAGATGTCAGAGTGGGCTGCTGATTTAAAAGAGCGCTGCTGCTTCCATTGTTGGTGACCCAGGTAGAGGATGAAGATGAAGAGAGGGAGGAGGAGCATCATTCTCAATGTAAAAATGGCAGTGTATATGTAAGAGCCTACTGTGGGGCATAAGTAGTCCAGAAGATCATCAGAGGTGGATGAGAAGTTAACTGACATCTCCTGTATATAATGTTCACCTTTTGGAGTTGGAAAAAATACAAAGAAAAGAGGAAATAAATGGAGAGTATGAGGAGAGAAAGGGAAAAGGGAAAAAGAGACTGAAACACAGTTGCTCTAAGTTAGCTGAAACCTGCTGAAGACTTTTGCTTTAAGACAGTTCTTAAGTAGTTGCCATTGTAGTGAAAGGCAGGAGACACCAGTGGATCCTCACGAAAAATCTTTGATGGCGTCCACCTGACCCCCCTCACAATTACATGAATCTTTTTTTTCTTTTTTCCATACAGTAACTGTTTGATGTCATGCTCATTTGTTTTTTTTTTTTTTTATCATTTCTTACTAATCCACAAATGACTAGAAGATGAGCTTTATATCAAATAGACCTTTCATATGACCCATCTTACATAATATGAATATTTACACTCATTGCAGCTCTGAAAGTTTCATTTTGTTACCTCTTTTATTAACTTAGGAAAGCTCAAAAATGCTCGACAAAACAAAGAGACTCCACAATCACAAAATTTCAAACCACCCCTTTCATATTATTATATTTACTTTCATATTAGGTATATGAAAGTAACATTTTTTCCTGAATTTCAGGATTTGTTACTGTCTTTTTTTTTTTTTTTTTTTTTTGCATTTTCTTTAATACAAACACAGAAAACCAAAAAGCAAGGTAATATAACAAAAGTATGACAAAATCTTTTATATTTTTTCATCAATAGAAGAGTATCTGCAGAATCACTGTGACGCCCATGATTCTTTCATTTTTCCTTTGTCACCAAATTCCCACTAATTTCATGTATAAAGGTTAATTACCAAAAACAGACATAATATAACATTTATAGTTACTGTATCACAGGTTATTATTAATATGAAAGTCATAACTTTATTAAAGAATACCCACCTTGAAGATAGATTTGTTTTTGTTCCTGTTTAAATCTCAGTGACTGCTCTTCACTGAAGTTTCTGCCTGGATTGACAACCGTGATGTGTCACACAGCAGCAGGAGTGTGTGAGGCTTTTTTTTTGCATAATGGGTTTTATGGGACTCTCTTACAGTAAACTAGAGTAAGCAGACACATTTTAGCATGTGTTAGAGAGCAGTATTGCTACAGGGTTCATGAGCATTTTCAACTACAGACTTTTAGCAGTAAAAACGTGTATTCAGATCAGTACGTAACCAAATAAAATATCCGAGCCCTCATTTACTTAGAACAACAGTCAATCTTTTGCAGAATAATGTTAATTCAAGTCAGCTCAAGTTTTGTAGGGTGTATACCTTACAATATAAGGCAGCTCAACCTGCTTTATATTGTAAGGTATCAGACAACACCCTCTGAGCAAGCACTTGGTGATGGTGGTTTAGGAAGAACAAAACTTAAATTTGAAAAAATGGTTAGAACATATAGTTATGTATACTAAATTAGACAATTTGTATTTTGAGCACTGAGCAGCTTTAACATATTTCCACAGCTGTGGGTATTCTTCATGTCAGCCATCTATTACGTCTGACAGCATTCAAATGACTTTAAAATTAAGCCGTGGCATTCTGACTGTGTATACAAAGTACAGGGTGTATAGCGAGAGTCAAACATTGAAAGGCCCAGCCTCAGTCTTCAACAGAGCTCGGCCTCTTACGCGTTCTTGTAGTTCATTCTCCAGGCTTCTTGAAGAACATTCAAAGCTCTTTCTTGGATGTTGGCTGCCTTTCGTTGTGTTCTGTCAGGCTGATCCTACACCGCTTCAATAATGTTAAGCTTTTCATTGAGCACTGGGCTCTGTGGAAGCCAAGTCATGATTGACGATGTTCCATTGTGGCTTTCTATCCAGGAGCGATTTTACTGCATTGACAGTGTTTTGAAAAATGTCATCATGAAAAATGACCTGCTGCCCTCTGGAAGGTGCTGCAGATGCATCAAAGCCAGAACAAACAGACTCAAGAACAGTTTCTTCTCCAGAGCAATCACCACCCTGAACTCTCACACTCATCCACTCTAACTGTGCAATATTATATTATTCATACTGAACAATATCTATCATACCTATATTATGTAATATCCAGTATTCATTCACTAGTGCAATATTGATTCACCAAGTGCAGTACTCACCATCTTCATTATTATATGTATACACTTATTTCATTTTTTACAATGTATATATTTTCATACATTTTCTTATTTTCTCTATTTTAACACATTTTATTTTTTGTATATATTTTTATACATTTTATTTTCTGTATATTTTATACATACTGTTTTATTTCTGTATATTTTTAGATTATATTAGATTATTATATTTTTATTAAGGAAAGTTTGACTTTTGCATGGGACTGAACAGGAGTGGCCCTCCAATCTCATTGCCTTTATTGTCATTATACAGGATGTACATTCTATTCTATTCTATAATATGCAGAGGGTTAGTGTGAAAGAAGAGGATGCTAGGCATAGGGTGAGATAGAGGCAGATGATCCACTGTGGTGACACTGTATACACTGTCTAAAACTCAAACTAAAAGAAACCATTAATTTTATGACACCCGAGAGACAACAAGCCTAAGTCTGGGACTACAAGGTGGATTCAAACTCAGGTCCTTCCTGCTGTGAGGCAACAGTGCTAACCACCGTACCACCTTACTGCCCTTAAATCTGGGGCTGTTAATTTAAAAAATAAATAATAGTTTAACAAATAAATAAACATCTTTCTTTCTTTTCTTTTTTTTCAAAAAAAAACTTTGAGCACTGAGTGTTTACATATTTCCATACCAGTAGCCCTATTAGCAGTCTTTTACATATGACACAATTCAAATCACTTGTGAACAAAGACAGAAGTTTATTCAAATGAGGCAGTGTCACGCACACTGTGTGTACATAGTGCATAGGCAGGTAGATCAGGTGCCATCTCATTTAAATATTTCATAATTTTCAGATATTTGATACCAGCCATCGTCAGTGTTAGAATAAATTGTGCCATGATCAGTCAGTGACATGTATTAATCATGACTCATTGGTCACTGAGCTAACACTAGCTTACCTGCTCCCTTTCTTGGTATCCAATGCAGCAGCTATCTGGCTTGCTAATATCACTAATAAAATGCATTTGAAGTCACATCAGTGTATAAATTTGTCCTAATGTCTTCTTTGTGCCGGGAGCTGTTGGTTTGTTGACTCCATCTGTAAACTCCTCTTAGGTAATGTTGTTCACTGTAGATGCAGGAAACAGGACAGAAGCCCAGAGGCAGGGAACAAACATCAAATCATCTGGATTTAAAAAAGTCACAGGTCCTCACCATAGAAGAAAATCCAGAGGCTGGTACAGAAGAGTTGGGGAAGAAGACCTCTCTTTGAAGGAATATTATATATAAACTTATATATATTTTATAAATATATAATTCAAATCAAAACAAACAAAAAACCACACACACACCATCCATTTAACAAGACCATTTTATTTCTTTTTTTCCTCTTAGGTTCTCAATTTTCCAGCTATCAGAACAGTTAAGTAAATACCAGTGACATAGAATAACTTTTTTGTTGCATCCAAGTTGGAACTTTGCCAACCATGCCAAAACTGGGTCTACCACTAGGCAGCACTGCAGTCAGAGAAAAAAATCCAGTTGCTATTGTTGCAAGTGCTCATATATACAGTAAAATACAACCCTTTCACACAGACATGGGGAAAACATGCAAACACAAAAGAACTTCAGCCTGCATTTGAACCCAGACTCTACTTGGTGACCTCTCACTCTTGAATCAAACTGGCCGTTACCTATAATTTGTACCACAAGAAATTTATAATAGCCTCATTCATTTCACAATCAATGTCACAATGAGATGAAAGAGGCCACATTTTTGGACCGAGTATTGAGAGTTATGGACCCATTTCCATAGCAGTGACTCTGCTTGATCCTATTGATCTAATTAACAGGATTCAAATAGCCTTTAAATTTTAAAAAAGAAAAATAAAAGATATTCATTTAAATAACATATCATGTAGAAAGAGTATACATAGATAACAGAGCAGTGATGTCTCATTTACCTTATTCATAACCCCAGCTGTCATATTATTATTAGAATTAAAGAGATGCTTAGTCACTCTTTGGACTGAATCATAAGTATACAAATGAAGATGTTAGATGAATCACAATATATATATTTATCATATTCACTGTGCTACTTTTGGCATGTTCAGTGGAAAAATTACATAAAATACAACATGTAGCTGAGGCTAGTGGGAATGCCATTTGAATAGTTACTACTGAAAATCAATTTGAACAATCATGCTGAGGACATATCTGCACTATGAAAACACTTTGAGCCTCACTACTGTAAGGAGCTTGAGAGTTACAATGTTAAGATGAGAATCAGAGAATGAATAAACATCTGAAGCTATCTTGTCAAATACACAATATACATAATAAAATGCCTCTACAATCCCTGATATTCTACAGAAACCATCACAAAAGCTCTAAAGTCACTTAGACTAAACAACTCATGAATTTTTATATAAAACAAAATTACTGCATAAAATCTATGATCGACCATCTTACAAACACTTCAGAAAAGCTCTCCACACATTGAAGCCTTTCCTCCAACTCTTTTTTTGTTTGTTTCTTTGTTTTTTTTTTCCACCCCTGGTAGGTTTTCTGACAAAACCTCTGCGATCTAATCAGCTAGTAAATTTTTAAATGTTGTAGTGTTGTAGGAGTTAAGAGTGTGCCTCCATTCCAGAACAGTTTTAATGGAAACCTATTATGTCTTCCTTATTTTTCTTTAATTATTTTATTCTTATCAGTCATCTGCAATGGACCAAGTGCTGCACCAAAACCTTAACCCATTGCTTTGGAAACAAGCAAATCATACCCCCCCCCCCCCCCCCCCCCCCCAAAAAAAAAGAAAGATGTTGATGCAATTTTTAAAAGTAACAAAAGTGACATTTTCTGAGCACATTAGGGTCATTATTGATTACTTAAACTCTGCTGAATTTTCAAATAATGAATGATTGTCAAATCATTTATAAGCCAAAGGCTTGGGCTTCTTAGGACTTTGGATATGATTTTTCAGTAATTGTTTGACTATGAGATTAAAAAGTATTCTTCAAAAGACCATTTTCTTCAGAAAGACCCTATTTGTCCTTGTGGACATTCTTACTGTCTATATGTCCAACAGCTGTTCAAGCCCAGCTGACGATATGACCATATATTACACCACCAGTTAAACCATAAAAGCAAAGCTTTTGGTTTTCAGTTGTCTTGGCTTGGTAAGACTCTGTATCCAAGCTGTTAGGATCTAAGTTGTTGTTCCATTGGGCAAACAACCCATGCCATGAAGCTCCTGGTTCAGTTTTTGTGATCTTAATGCCATAGCAGGTTTGTATCTCTGTAGTTAGTGAGTCAGCTGATAATTGGCAACTTTTAGCCACTATGTGCATCAGTGGAGGATCAGTTCTGTAAATTTACGTGGTCTGCCACTTTGTGGTTGAGTTGCTGACTTTGGTGTCAGCATTCAAGTCACTGGGTTGTGCTCTGCAAAGAATGCCGGTGGAAATGCCAAGTACATGGAATATCTGTTATTTTAATCTAACAACCTCTCCAAAATCAAGTCTACCAGAGTGAAAGCACTAATCAGAATGTAAAAAATGTAGGTTTTGTTTCATATTGTGTCGTTTTAAATACCTTTCTAATCCTTGTGCAAGCAGGTGAAAAGATTACATATCCATTTTTGAATTTTTCATCATTCATCCTCCTAAACCATGCAGACCCATGGTATGAATGGACTCAAATCTGATGGACTCAAATCCAGTCATTTTGTTCACTTCTTGTTAAAACAGACCCATAAAAGTTTTCTCTCCCTGTGTAGATACAGCAGAGGTAACACCAAAGAGCTGGGCAGGTTAAACCAGCCTCCACTCACTGCCACCACAGACTTGACACCATCACTCAGAGAAGGAGAGTAGATGACAGCAATGGTACCAAGGTGCCCAACAAACCAGAACCACACAACACAGGTTATGATTATGATTGTGTAGAATGCTCTCTGCTTTAATTTGTCAACTTGCTCTTTTTGTCTGCCTCCTTCCCCTGGCCCTGGACGAATCAGAGCACAGAGAACAGAAAGACTGCAGAAAGTTATGATTGTTATGGAGAAAACCAAAAAGCAGGTCAGTGGGACGGTATTGTTGTTAGGAATTAGAGCTTGAACAGCTATCAGTCCAAAAGACAGCAGCCAAGCACAGGCAGTGATGATGTTTCTGATTCTGACCCCGCGGGTATTTCTTAGACTCATGTAAATGATGGGGTGAACAACAGCCAGGTAACGCTCTACACATGTCAGGACATGAAAAAGCATCTCTCCAAAATAAGCAATCAAAGTAATGATTGATGCGATTGCTTTGATCACGAATTGATTAGCGTTGGCTCCACAACCGAGGAAGAACCCAAGGACCCAGATGAGCTCCATGGCAGCCACGTGATAGGTGAAGACGTCAGTGTGGCTTACTGTTTTAATGGAACGCTGCTTCCACTGTTTGTGACCCAGGTAGAGTATGAGGGTACAGAGAGGCAGGAGGAGAATGACTCTCAGTGCAGAGATGGCAGTGATCATGTTGGAGGCAGCTATGATGTAGTCCAGAGGATAGTATGAGGTGAAGTTAACTGACATATCTGCTGTAAATCGTCAAGATCTGAGGAGAAAAAGTGATTAGAAGGATAAGTAAAGAGGAGGGGAAAAGGGAAACGGGTAAAAAGAGAGACTGACATAGTTCAGCAACTGTGATGTAAAACCTGTCAAATTTCATACCTGTGCAAAGTGGGTGTAAACTGGTATCTTAAGAATTATTCCCCAGAGAATGCATGAAAAATGAGATTTTCTATACAGTGTAAATTGCCATGGCAGCAGAAGCTAATGATTTTTTACAGGAATTTGGAGTGAAATTTTCAGTACAATTTGAAATATTGGCAAGTTTACAACCCTGATAAGCTTCACTGTTCCCCTCAAAGCCTAGATCCTTGAGGGGGGCTTTCACATCTACAAGATAGTGGCTGTCAGTTATATAGCTGTAAATCAGTAGGGGGAGACATATACTCCAAAAGTCACACCTTTTTCAAAAAGATAAATAAATAAATATTACAGTATTCAGTTGTTGCATTTTATCCTTTTCACAGCAGAGCAGAGTATTAAAATGAATCACAGAGGAGATAAACTAAGATTACTGACAGGCTCCTTACTGCATTGAGTAATGCTGAAAGTTGCAGGTATCACTGTTAATTTTATAGGGCAAGCTGGTGCATCAGTGGCGTGGGATTATTCCCTGTACTTGTAACAGCCAGTTCTCTGGGTCCCTCCCTCTGAGTCTTCACTTTTAGGGATTATTTTTTACTCAGTGAATAAAGGACATATGTTTAAAGGTAAACTCCAGTAAATTAAATAATTAACAGTGGAACAACCAAATAATAAACAATTAAATAATACATTAGACAGAGAGCAACAGATCAGAAAGTAGTAGACTAACTTCTCTCTTTCAGTGCACCTTATCTCAAGGTCCGGCCACCGAACGTACAATTAAAACATCACCCATGTCACCATGTTCTGTCATTAATCTGGACAAGATTTCTCTGTATTGATTAAATTAGAACATCAGGAAGAAGATGTGCCTATGACTGAGAGGAATCTGGGTCAGGAAAAACCAGCTGGAACAAGCCTGAATGACGAAGGTCAACTCATAGCGCCCAGAGATTGTTTCTGCTTAGATAATGTGTATAAAAATGTTTTGGTTAGACAGGAACACGGGCTCAGAGAGAGAGAGTGCACACTCTTACTCTGGGTTCCCACATGGCCATGTGTGTATTTGTTCTGATTCATTAATACATTAAATGTTTTACTTTTTTAATTGAAGTGTTTCAGGTGTCATCCTGCACAAAAAACCTGCTTACCTGACATCACCCTAAAAGTTTAGAACAGAGCTCCACATGTTTCTGTCATATTTCTTTCTGTATGTGAGTGTGTAGCAGAATACACATACTGGACCTCCATGGGTATATCATTTGGACCAACAGCTTTTCATCCTTCTTGTGGCTGACCTCACTTCCTCCTTACTAATCCACTGAACCTCCTCATTCACTAACATTTATCTCTTCATCCCCCTCTTTCGCTCATCAGGTCCTCAAAGCACACTTTGAGTTTGGTCTCTCTGCCTGGCCAATTGATACAAATCCTTTTCTTCTTCCTTATTTCCCAGCCTTGCATACTGTAAGCCTTTTCCTTTGTTTTTGCCACTTCTCTTTGCTTCCTTCAAATGTTTTCCTGCATTTCCTTATTCCACTACCAAGTCTTCTTGTCTTTTTTCCTCTGTCCAGGGGACACACCAAAAACATTGCATTTTCCTTCATACCTTCAGCTATACTTTCCCAGGCAAGTGGTAGCTCTTCCCTACCACCCAGCCTGTCTCAGCGCCTCCCTGAACTCTGTACAACATTCCTCCTCCTACAACTTCCACCATTTAATCTTTGACTCTGACTTCACCCTCCTTGATTTTTTTTTTTTTTAAAGCTATCCTGCAGACTACCATCCAATGCTGCCTAGCTCATTCTCCCCTGACACCACCGCGCAGTCTCCGATCTCTTTCAAATTGCACCTTCTGCATAGGATATAGTCTGTCTGTGTGAACCTTCCTTCACACTTACGAAATGTCAGCCTATGTTAGTCCCTCTTCTTTAAATGTGTGGTCACCCAACACGTTCTCACTCCTTCACCACAGGCATTTGTGTGCTTTTTGCAAAACCTATTACCATCTATCCTCCCTTATTCCTCCCTTTAACCCTTTATTGGAAAAAAAAAAAAAACAGAGTGGGGGGGAATATTTTTCTGACCCTCGGGTGAATTTGTAAGTTTGGTCCCTTACAGAGAAATGAACAGTCTCTAATGTTTATTGTTGTTTCATTTTAATGGAGAGATATATGAATAAAAATGCAGAAAAAATCACATTGCATAAAAGGTATAAATTAATTTGTATGTCATTGATTGGAATAAGTATTTGATCCCTTACAACCCAGCCAGAATTCTGGCTGACTGTGTGCTCATGTATCACACAGATTACAATTAATCAATTACAGATACTCCTGATCTCAACTCATTATGTGTATGAAGCACACCTGTCCACAGCATCAATTTCTTCCATTCTAACCGCTCCACCATCATTGGTACGACCAAAGAGATGCCAAAGGAAACTGAGGCAAGATTGTAAACATGCACAAGGCGGGAATGGGCTACAAGACCATCAGCAAAATGGTGACAACTGTTGGTGTGATTATTCAGAAATGGAAGAACTATAAACTGACCATTAATTGTCCTCGGTCTGGAGCTCCATGCAAGATTATGCCTTATGGCGTGAAGACGATCATGAGAAAGGTGGTTTATCAGCCCAAAACCACACAGGAGGAGTTTTTCAATAATCTGAAGGCAGTTTGGGCCACAGTCACCATGAACACTACTGGTATCACACTACGCTGTAATGGATTGAAATAGTATGAGCTGAAGCTTCAAGTTGAAACCAAGAAATCTAAATGATTTAGAATTAAAAACAGGAGTGGGCCAAAATTCATCCTGAGATGTGAGTTGAACTGTTGATGAACTACAAGAAACATCCTACCTCTGTGCTTGGCAATGAGGGCTTTTTCACCAAGTACTAAGACATCTTTTGCTTGGGGATAATAAGTATTTTATCCCCAAGCAAAAGAAGAGATTTTCTGTTTGTTTTTTTTTAACATCTTGTTGCTCTCCATTAAAACGAATCTACCATAAAAATCATTGTCATGAAGCTCCTTGTCTCTTTGTCTTCATCCTTGAAAGTACTGCCATCTCGTGGGCAAAGTTGAAAGCAGGCTGACCTCTGTTCACCTCTGATTGGAATATGTATGGGCCCAGTGTTCTGTGGTCCTCACAGGACAGCCACAACAAACATTATAGAATATGATGCATTACTGCATATTATAACATTAATCCATACAACACTGATGAGAAATATTTTTCTACTAATAATTACTTTCCCTCCATCCATCCATTCACTTCCGATTATCCTGTTCAGGATCACTGGGGGGCTGGAGCCTCTCCCAGCTGACATAGGGCGAGAGGCAGGGTACACCCTGTACAGGTCGCCAGCCTGTCGTAGGGCCAACACAGAGAGACAAACATCCACACTCAGATTCACGCTCTCATTCACACCTACAGGCAATTTAGAGTTTCCAATTAACCTAACCCCAGTAAGTGCATGTCTTTGGGAGGAAACCCACGCAGACACGGGGAGAACATACAAATTCCACGGAGAGAGAGAGGGAGGAGCCTGGGCCAAGGTGGAATCGCCTTCCAGATAGTATTCTAACTGAGGCAGCAGTGCTAACCACCGCGCCACCTAATTACTTTTCCATGGATGGATAATAGCTTTTACTTTACATAATTCATGCACAGTTTGCCAGTAATACAGTTATATGTGTAGTGAGGCGTTTTTATAGGGTTTTATGCTTAATATTGTATGGATTTTTGCCTCACAATATAAAGCACCTTGAGGCAACTGATTTGGTGATATATAAATAATAAAATAAAAGCTGATGAAGATGACTGCTAGGCATGGAATGATCAATACATAAATCAGTAGTATTGAAAAATGTGAGTAGTGATATCAGATCAATGCTAGCATAATTTGATCAATACTTTAATTTTAGTAAGTTGTTTCTCTTTTATCAAAAAGTTGACATGTCTGTGCAAACATCGCTCTTCTCAAATACACACAGTGTGTTTCCTGGTCCCTAAAACTAACATTACCACACTATTAATGAATAATTCTGCCTCACTTGGATTCACTAAGTATGCTTTCTAATTTTTATCCATTCTTTCTGGTCCCTTATTACCATGTTACATCACTTTCAGTGTAATACCTGTCTGATACACCCACTTTTAATACCAACTTATTACTTGTTTATTACTTTGCAATGACATAGTATTGCTTAATTATTTACACCTGAAACCCTTGAACATGCAAGTGACAGTTGGCATTTGTATGTAATGTCCTGCTTAGACTGTTGATTTAGATTTAAACAATCAATCATTTTTGTTGTTGTTCAAATTAATAAGGCTACTATCAGCTGCTACCTTATTCACAGGGGTCACCACAGCAGGACGCTCCACAGGTTTTATTCCAGATGTCCTTCCTGATGCAACCCAAATGGGAGTTGTGTGAGTTAATTAAAACAAAAACTCCTAAACAAATATCTGAAAAAATGGCAAATGTTTGAAGACTGTTTGCAGATGGTTTGAGTAAATACCATTATTTTAAGAATTAAAGGCTGATTTGAGTATATGTAGAAATAAGGGCTTTAAAAGAAATTATGTCAGTGAAAACTCACCTTATCAGCTGTGTTCTTCTTGTCTTTAATCACGTCGCCAAACAGACTGACTGAGGAAATCAGATGCACCCCGATGCTTCTGCCTGCATTAATGATGCTGTTACAGCAGCGCCTTTTGTATGATGCAAAAGGGCACGCTGTGGTTCTTCAGGACATGGCTCAGATTGCATAATGCAGTCTTGCTGCAGCTGTTTCCAATGACTACAGAGAACTGAGTTTGTGTAATTTGCTTTGATTTCTACTGAAGTTATTCTGATCTTTCAAATGTGTTTTTTTTCATTTATTTTTGCATTAGTTTATACTTATTATTCAGTTTGTGACAGGAGATGAAAAATAAGGTAATAAGATTAGGGCTGTTAATGAAGTGTGAAAACACAATCTTTGATGACACTTTGCAAAGTAAAGCGCTTTGAGGTGACTATTACTCTGATCTGGCACTATATAAATAAAATTGAATTAATTGAATGTAATGCAAATGCATTTTTTTTTGACAAAGCACTGAACACTCTTGGCTCATTTCCATATCAGTTGTGCTGTTTGAATCTATCAATCCATAAAATGTGACTGGATTCAAATAACCTTTCAGTGAAAACAGGTGTGCATTTAATTGAAGCAGTATCCTGTAGAAAACGTGCACATAGATCATAGAGCAGTGACAGCTCATGTGACACTGTCCATAAACCCAGTAACATTTAACCTACAGGCACCATAAATGTCTTTACCAAGTCTTATAGCAATACATCACCGGAACTATGAGTGAATTTGAAATTGTAATCACAAAGCTTTACATTAAAAATAAACAAACAAGCAAGCAAAAAAAAAAAAAAAAAAAGAGTAAAGTCAACCCTATTTAAATACCACACTTTATATGGCAGGCATATACATACAATATCCTCCACCTATGATATTACAAATCTTCATCAGTTCATAGAGTGTGCTGTAAGTGATAATATGCAGAGATTACCCAACCAAAACACAAGCATTTAGAAACTGATTAATAAGTCATTATAATATAAAATGTGCATTTCCATTCTAATTCCCATCCATCCTGAACATCTCTTGTTTTCTGTTTTTCTGTGGGTAGTGCTCTCTTTCTGGGAACCAATTTAAGCCATCACAGTGAGGACAAATTCAATTCAATTCAATTCAGTTCAGTTCAGTTCAATTCATTTCAATTCAATTCAATTCAATTCAATTCAATTTTATTTATATAGCGCCAAATCACAACAAACAGTCGCCTCAAGGCGCTTTGTATTGTGGGTAAAGACCCTACAATAATACAGAGAAAACCCAACAGTCAAACCCCCTACGAGCAAACACTTGGCGACAGTGGGAAGTAAAAAACTCCCTTTTAACAGGAAGAAACCTCCAGCAGAACCAGGCTCAGAGAGGGGCAGTCATCTGCCGCGACCGGTTGGGCTGAGGGGAGAGAAAAGACATGCTGTGGAAGAGAGCCAGAGATTAATAACAATTAATGATTAAATGCAGAGTGGAGTATAAACAAAGTAAATAAGGTGAATGAAAAGAAACAGTGCATTATGGGAACCCCCCAGCAGCCTAGGCCTATAGCAGCATAACTAAGGGATGGTTCAGGGTCATTTGATCCAGCCCCAACTATAAGCTTGATCAAAAAGGAAAGTTTTAAGCCTAATCTTAAAAATAGAGAGGGTGTCTGTCTCCCGAATCCAAGCTAGGAGCTGGTTCCACAGAAGAGGGGCCTGAAAGCTGAAGGCTCTGCCTCCCATTCTACTCTTAAGTATCCTAGGAACCACAAGTAAGCCAGCAGTCTGAGAGCGAAGTGCTCTATTGGGGTGATATGGATCTGTTATCTGTATCTGTACTATGAAGACACTTTGACTTGACCTTGAATCTTTCTTGAAAAAGAACTCGGCACATTTAATCTCATTTCAAAGGGTAACTATTAATTTTTTTGCTATTATATAGCAAAATTTAACTTATTATCATTTAAGCAGTCAAGCTCATAAGCATTGGATGTTCACATTCACAACCATCCCCTGGCCCTGGGCAAAGAAGAGAGAGAACAGAGAGGCTGCAGAAGAATTTAATTGTTAACCCAAAGAGCAGAACAATGGGATGGATTCGTTGTATGGAGTACATGGAGCTCTAACACCATAATTCCAAAGTGAAGCAGACAAATACAGCCAATATTGATGTTTCTGATCCTGACCTCAGAGCATTTCTTAGACCCAGGTTGAAATAATGCTCTACAAAAGTCATGACATGAAAAAAGCATTTTGTCATAGGAAGCAATGTAAGAAGCATAGGATCCTAGTGCTACCACTCCTAAGTGATTAGTGCAACCAATGCTGCAGAAGAATGCAGAGACCCAGATGAGCTCCGGGGAACATCCTGCGAACCCGTAAATGACAATACAGTGTGTTATTGACATAAGAATCAGGCCCTGCGACTTGCGATTCCTTTTACCAGATCGGGTCACAAATCTCTGCTGGGTGCCATGTGGTTCTTGGGTGCCTGGGGCCCTGTCCTTAGCCTGTGTTTGGGTGGCTGGCCCCTGGCAATGTTGGCTGCCCATTGCCTCTGTTTCAATGGGGCTCTTGCACTTTTTGCTGTAGGGGCTCAATTTGAGGCCTCCCTCTTCCCTCTTCATGGCTGGGGATGCGGTTGTCATCGAAATGTGTGTCTTTTTGTCAGTGTCACTGTCTCCAAGCCATACACAATGGTCCCAGGTCCTGGGTGGATCAGAGTACAGAGACAAAGCAGAACGATATCCTTATAATGGAGAAACCCAAGAAGGACAATGAGATGGCACAGCAGCCAAACACAGCCAATGTGGATTTTTCTCGTCCACCCTGATCCTAGAGGAATTTCTTAGGAAGGTGATGGGCTGAACAACAGCTAGATAATGAGCTACACATGAAAGCGCAACAGTTGGTGAGTTGCTGTATGTGCTGCACAGAAGAGGAAGCACCCCAAGACCCAGATCACCTACTTGGCAGCCATGTGGTAAGTGATGATGCTCGAGTGACTTGTTTTAAAAGGACACTGCTGCCTCCAATGTCGTCAGCTCAGGTAGAGGACAAGGGTGAAGAGAGGGAGGATTAAGGTGACTCAATGCAGTGGCACTGAATATGTTAGAGCTAACTTTGTAGTCCAGAAGATTGATGGAGGTGACATTTCCTGAAGTATATATTATAGGTACGAGGGGAAAAAATAATAAATGCTTATCAAAATAAAGTTTATTTAAACAGTCCAATTTATGTGACAGGTGTATACACAACAACTTCCAATCAAATCTTCTTTGCATCAGTTTATCATATGTCCTACCTGGATGGACGTGTTCAGAGATTATACAACCAAAACACAAACATTTACAAATTCATTCCATCATCGAATTAAATTAATCATTTACTACACTACATGTACACTTTACACCATTTGAATGCAACATTCAAATGTTATGTTCTCTAAGCCTGATCATATCACCTGTTTACTCTGTGTGTGTGTGTGTGTGCTTCAGTCTGTTCATTGATTTCTTTCTCTTCATCAAAACATTTTAATGAAGCACAGATTGAAGCGTGTGTCTTGTTGTGGATGATGAAAAATGTGTGGAACACTTCTCAGTCAGGAAAAAACCACCAACATCAAAGCGCACGACTACAGAAACTGCCCTGACCCTACGACGTAACCTCTGGAGAAATGTGACTACTTGTCGGGTCCATGCAGCCCACAATGTTGTGATTAACCTGTTCAGTCCTTGTGCATTTCCAGCTACTTTTTGCTGCAGTGTTTGAATTTATCAGTCAGAGAAAAACAATCAGGAATATTAATCAAAGCATCAATATAAGGACTCACAAATTGTCAGCAAATTCCTGGAGGGAGACTGCTGGAACTATCAGAATAGATGTGAGGGAATGAAGAAAGTGAAAAACAGGGACAAATATGTTTGCAGCCAAAAAACTGAGCACAAAGAGCGAGGACCAAAAAAAAGTCCCAGCCGGCACCGCATATAAAACACCAGCACATGACCGCAAAGTAATTAACACACACAATCCAGCTTGTTTACAGAGGCTGCAAAGATCCTGCATGTCTGATCAGCGAGCATCTAACCAAGCTAGCTCCAAAACAGAAGCAACTTCGTGTGGTGAGGATGCAGCTGGATTTGAGGTTTGACTCCTTCAAGAGTTCAGTTTGTTTATGTCAAACATTTGCTGTGTTCTTTAGTTATACACCACGTGTACTGCACTGACGTTTTTCTTCATATTCAATAATTCAGATTCAATAATCATTTTACATGGTAAGTTAGGCACACTTCTACCATATTATGCATCATTTTATAAGCTTATTTAGCTGCATGGATGACCATGTGTGCAAAGACCGCATAACCAAATCATTTAAAAATTAATTCAAGCTTTTAATTACAGTAATAATTATTGTGCCATTAGATTTGCACATTACATAGGTTGAGGTTGTATACAATATTAATAATTAATGGTTTTTAAGCCTCTGTACCACCTATTGATTAGGATAAAATTACGCTCAGGATTAGACAGCAGTCAAATCTAAAATATCAAACACAAAGCAAACCTGAGCAAACACCTCTAATACCACAGATACATTTAAAATAGATTTAAGTGAATAAGATTGAATATTTAGCCCTGTGACAGCTGGGATAGGCTCCAGGCCCCCTGCGACCCTGAACAGGATGAGCGGAAGCAAATGGATGGATGGAAAATCCTGTGTTTGCATCAAGCCTTTAACCTATTTAGATCACTAAACTTGCAAAATTCTTCACTGCAGCCTCTTTCAGTTGTTTTTTAAATTTTTTTTTTTTTTTTTTTTTTTGGGGGGGGGGGTACTCCCTTCAGTCTCCTCTTCAGCAGCTAAAATGCTCTATAGGGATTAAGTCTGGAGATTGACCAGGCCAGTCTAAAACCTTCCACTTCCTGCCCCTGATGACCTCCTTTTGGCACTGTGTTTGGGATCATTATCTTGCACCATGATGAAGGATCTCCCAATCAGTTTGGTTTCATCTTTATTTAAATAAACAGACAAAATGTTTCTGTAGACCTCTGAGTTCACTGTACTGTAGTGATGGGTCGGTCGCGAACGATCCGGCTCTAAGAGCCGGCTCTTTGAAGTGAACTACAGGAGCCGGCTCCTGGTAGTGAGCCATTTCTTTTTTCTTTTGGTTCGTTTCTTTTCTTTTTTTTTGGAAGCCACACATGATTGGTTAAGATGAATGGTAGCATATGATCGTCTACACTGAGCGGGAGGGGAGGATCCATTGACACACTGCGCAGTGAGTAAACAAACACCAGAGAGGGAGGGGCTCCTGCAAAATTCGCTTGGAGATAGGAAAGAGCTAAAGGAAGTTGCGCGTTACATCGAGGCTACACGCGGGAACGGTGAAGAAAATGAGTGACGGAAAACGTAGTAAAGTCTGGACACATTTCAGCCTTATACTCCAAACATGTCGAAGGAGACACCGCATACTTCAAAAGTGCCATCGTTTGCGGACTTCCGGCAACAAATACCGTAATACCACTGCATGACTGTGAAGTGCAATTTTTGAGCGTTCAGGAACTGTTTGAATTTTTTCGATAGCACGATGGGTCGCGGAGTTACGGTAAAAAGCCAGCTGATCAAGTTCCTTTGACCAGCTGACTCTGCGGTGATACGCTAGGTCTTAATCAGCTGTTCGCAGCTAGTAAGGTCAGGAAACCCGTGATTCAGCAGCTATCGCCTGGCATTCAAGGATTAATGTGATAGACAGAGTGTCGACTGCAAACTTAAAATTTAATATAGAGCAGGCTCCACAAACAACCTACACAGGCATATACGAATTGTTCATCCCTCAGTGCAATTAGAAGAACAAAACAGGGCAGGTCATCAGGCAGGAGAAACAGGATCAACTCCTCAAAGGCTCTGGTTTTTTCTGATCCAATCTTTTGTTTTATAATTTGTATTTGGAGCACTCTATTATATGTTGAATATATAAAGAAATGTTTCATATAGGCCTAATGTATGTTTTTACATTAGTAATTCATTTTATACTTTAAAAAAAAAAAAATTAAAATCTAAGGAGCCATTTGGGAGCTGAAAGAGCCGGCTCTTCTTTGGGAGTGGAGCCTAAAGAGCCGGCTCTCTGAAAAGAGCTGGAATTCCCATCACTATTGTACCGCTGCCATCATGCATGACATCATCAATGAAGATTAATGAGCCTGTCCCAGAAGAAGCCATGCAAGCCCAAGCCGTGACATCACCTCTACTGTTTTTCACAGGTGAACTTGCATGTTTGGGATGGTGAGATAGTGTCAGATTCTTTCTTTCTCCAAACTTTAGCTTTTCTGTCACATTGGTAAAGGTTAATCTTTGTCTCATCAGTCCATGAAACTCTGTGTCAGAATTTTTGAGGCTTGTCTCTGTACTTCTTCACAAATCCCAGCCTGGTCTTCCTGTTCTTCTTGATAATTAGTGGTTTGTATCTTCTGGTGAAGCCTCTGTACTTTTGTTCATGAAGTCTTCTGCGAACAGTTAAATTGTGTTACCTTCACTCCTGCCCTCTAGAGGTTGTTGTTGATCTTACTAACAGTTATTTTAGGGTCCTTCTTTACAACATTCACAAGGTTTCTGTCATTCCTTCTGTCATTTTCCTCAGTCTAGAGTACCTGTTTGTATCATTACTTAGTACACCAGTGACGACTTTCTTCTTCAGGACAGTCCAAAAGGTTGTACTCAGACTCAGACTCAGCTTTATTGTCATGACTATGAAACATAGTGTGAACAAAATGTAGATTCTCAGGTCTCGGTGTAGGTCAAACAGGTATAGCGGCATTCTACTATAGCAGCAACAAGTTGAAATGGTTTAAGGTGCTGTTTGATTTGTGTAATATGTGCGTGCCTAGTCAGTCTATGGGGGTGGAATGGTTCAGCAGTCAGACTGCATCTGGGTAGAAGCTGTTTTTCAGCGTAAATGTTTTTGCCTGGATGCAGCGCAGCCTCCTTAAAGCTATTGCCAATGTTTGTGCACTGTGTCTGATTGAGTTTCCATCTTCTCTCAGATTCATAATTGCTTGTTTTTCACCCACAGACAGCTCTCTGGTTTTCATGTTGGTTACTCCTCTAACTATAACTGAACAGTCTTCACAGGCAAAACCCACATCTGGACCCGAGTGTAGACATTCAGTTCAATTTATTGTTGGAATAATCAATGTAGCAGGACACACCTTGGCAACAAAACACACAGGGGAGTGTATATATAAAAAAGTCTAAAACTGACAGCCTCACAAACTCCTTCATCCATATTTTAAACTGTGTGGTTCTGTGGCATTAGAGTGAGATAATCAAATCCAATCCTTATCGTCACTCTCTGGTAAAACAACATGGGAGGATTTCTACCTTATGCAGATACAGCAGCGGTAACATCACACAGCTGGGCAGGTTAAACCAGGCCACACTCATCAAAACCACACACTTGACACTGTCCCTGATCTCAGATGGCCCTTTAAGAGCAGTAGAAACAAGGAGACCAACAAACCACAGCCACAAAGTGCAGGTTATAGCGGTGATGGTGTAGAAAGTTCTCTGCTTTGATCGATCCCCACCTCCTTCCCCTGGTGCTGGGCGAATCAGAGCAAAGAGAACAGAGAGGCTGCAAAAAGTTATGACTATCATGGAGAGAACCAAAAAACAGAACATTGGGATTCCAGCAAATTCAGAAGGCAATAAAGCTGTAACACCTATCAGTCCAAAGCAGAACAGCCAAACACAGCCAATGCTGATGTTTCTAATCCTGATCCCCCTGGAATTTCTTAGACCCAGATAGGTCATGGGGTGAACAACAGCCACATAACGCTCTACACAGGTCAGGGTGTGAAAAAACATCTCTCCACTGTAAACAACGGTAGTAGCAACAGATGCTACTGTTACCATCACTGGGTGATTAGTGTATGTGGCCCAAATATAGCAGAGGCAGCTCAAGACCCCAAGCAGCTCCACGGCAACCATGTGGAAGGTGAGGATGTCAGAATGACTTGCTTTTTTAAAGGAGCGCTGGTGACCCACATAAAGCACAAGGGTGGAAAGAGTAAGGATGAGGAAGCTTCTGAACGCACTGATGGCAGCAAATACATGAGGGCTAACCGCATGGAAGCAGGTATTGTCAAGAAGACCGTAGGATTCAGACGAGACGTTAACTGACATTATCTTCTGCGTATCTCACAGAGCTGAGGAGAAAAAAAGAGAAGATGGATAAAAACAATAGGAGTGAGGAGCAGAAAATATTTTGTGGCATACAAAACCTCTGAAAATGTACAGTCACAGAGGTTCAGTTGTTTTGTTTTGTTTTTTAAATATTTTCCTGACAATGTTCAAAATGGTAAAATTGAGAAACTGACCACCCTTTTAATTCCATTCACTGACCTGCAGCATGTACGGAATGTGACATATTTATCAATGCTCATGAACAGCAGGAATTTCAGGCATATTTTACATTTATTTTTTGAGTTTCAGCACAAATGGCATTCTTGTTCATCCTTCAAGTGTGCAGAAATCAAAAAGATGCAGAGCGATAACACAGAATTGCTGTTTTTCCTGTGTCTACTTGTCATGCTGGGGTATTGGAATCAACTTTGTCACTCATGTAAAAGCAGGCATGAAATATAATAAATAGGTCATTGGAAAACACCCACGTTGTTGACAGTATTTCTGCTTGATGTTAATCACACGTTTACAAATTCACTATTGACTGCTCTTCTGCATTGATGATGTTCATGTTTCACAAAGACGCAGGACTGTTTGGGATGTTGCATAGAACACAAATGCAGAAACCAACATGACAAAGAGAATTCATTTATAAAACACCAAAAAAGTGGTCATAAAATTAACAGAAAATAGAAGAATATATATATATAAAAATAACAGAAATAACTGATGCTATGATGCTATTTAAGTAGCTCACCTTTTCAGCCCTGTTTCTCTCTGGTGGTCTTTCTCCCAAGTCTCTGAACTTATTGAGTGCCTCTGCCCATGATTAGCTTTGAATATATGACAGGTGTTTATGTGAACTGTGGATTGTGAACAATTTTTCATACAAACTGATGCAGGATTTCTCAGGATGTCACGGTAAATTGCAACAGTCAAATTGTCCTTTCACTCTCCTTTTGCTGAGCTAGGACATGAAAAAGGGCAGAGGGTTCACAAAGATTCACATTGATCTATTTTGTAATATCCTTCTCTCAAACACACCAAACTGTAACACAAAACATTTACACTGCAAATTAAAATTTATAGCACATATATTTTACCTGGCTCGCTTACATGGGCTGCAGTTAAAACAAAACACTGAAGCAAAAAATTCGTGTTGAGGATTTTTAATAATCGAATTGAGTTACTCACGTAATTGTTGCAGCCCTAAGGTGCATTAAATTTTCAGTTTGTGTATCAAAATACATGAAGGTTGGTATTTACCTTTCATGCTGGGATTTTTGTTTTTTTTTTGAACAGAAAGCTTGAAATTTTCATTTTTCCTCTTACTTCTCCTCATGTTCATGCCGGTTGTCATTTCGATTTCTGTAGACCGCAAAATCAAGCTCACGCACGACCGCAGAGATCAAATGTGCACATTGTGAATTAAACTACCCGTGTTCTGTGGTAGATTGCAGTGAAATGATACAGGCGCAAACGGCGATAATAGCAGCGACCTAGCCAGGGTGGAATCCACGGGGTGCGCTCCTGGGAGAGGGCAGAGGAGCGCAATGTTGTTTTCCATCTCATAAAAGCATGGACGTTAACAGATAAATTGGACAGTATTTTGGCAATTTAGTGATATTTCCACACTTGGTTTGGTCTTGACTGTTCTTGAAATAAAATCTAGAGTCCTCAATGTCTGAGTCCATGACAAGACCGAGACCATCAAAAAGCGGTCTCAAGACCGGTCTCGAGTACTACAACACTAGCACAAACAGAAGACAGTCTTACCCACAAAAACTTTAGTTCAGCCAGTGTCACATTTGACAAGATATTGAATTGAACTCACATGAATAGCTGTACATAAACATAACTCTATATTGGTAAAAAAAAAAAAAAAACTTTAAAAGCTGAAGCCACAGTACAAGTGAACCAACCCTACTAAAAAAAAAAGCCATATTAGCCTGTTGTGATGTACAGTAAACAAAAATGAGCCGCACTTTATCATCTTTGTGGACTAGTGCTCAATTGAGCAAAATAATAATCATGATGCAGTGGTGGGTTATATTTTTTAAATTGAATTTATTCTGACATGTCAGGTGAGGGGTAGCATAAGCTAATGCTAATTACTTTGCAAATGCTAATTAGTTAAATGCTAAATGCTGCGCCTGCTTGTTAATTGAGTGATGGTGAATAGTTAGGCTGGAATTAGACTTCTGCATCGGGTCTTTGCGAGGTCTAAGTACGTAACTCACCTCTGAAGTCTAGCAGTAATCACAATCCTTGTAGCAGTGTTGACCTGACCTTTTTCTCTAAGACCTCTCATAGCTCCTGGGATTTTATGTTTAATCAGAAGCCTAAAATTGTTCTTTGAGCTCCCTTTTTTCCCCTTCTTCCCCCTCACATTCATGTTAGTTGCCATTTTGCTTTCTGTAGCTCTGTGATCAGTGAGATCTCGGGTGCAAATTGTGAACGAAATTGTCTATGCCCGGTGGTAGATCCCCCTATCCCCCTATAATACAAAAAAATCAAGACTGTAGTATCAGCGACAGGGTGGAGTGCACGCCCGCTTACCAATTGCAGTGATAGCAACAACTTCCGATAATGAACCATTGAAATTCTCAGCCTGACGCAAGGTAACCTCAGTATGGCGCAGTGCCGGGCGATCAAATGCTGACTAGAAGCCTGTATGTATCTCATTCATTGAGTAAATTGTACTTGGTATAGTTATAAAACTGCATATTTTTCAGTTTAATAATTATAGTTATTATATTTTAACCTTCTATGACAGCCATTCCCAAAGTCAGGAATGCCGCGGCCCATGAGGCCCACCCAATCATAAATCTTCACTCTAATCAAAATACAAGAGGAAGTGATGTATTTCCATCAAAGTTTTATTCAAAAACCATAACCACAGGCTGTTGGCTATGAATACTCAGTCATATGCAAAGTGCTAATTCCAATATGTGACCCACTTTCCACTGGGACACAAGCTTCAATTTAAAGGCAGTAAATTTAGGTCAGACCAATATTAATAACACAAACTAACCACCTCCTATTACCATTTCAATGTAATTATATATATATATATATATATATATATATATATATATATATAAATAAACATTTACATAAATGTAATTGTACATATTTGTTATTTTGTTATGCTTATTACATTTGTTATTTCTGCGGCCTGCCTGCAGTAGCTTTGTGACCACACTTTTGAAATCAGTGCTCTGACAGGAATTTTGATTTTAGGGTTGAAAAAAATTCACCCTAGTATTTTTGAGCTTTGGCGTGCCTGACATCAATCATAAAATGTGCTGTGCATCCATTTCCTGTGAGTAATAATAGATAGCACAGCAAAAAAAAAAAAAAGTGCTGATGAATATGCATTTTCACATCTCCACTCATGAGCATGCTATTGTTAAAACAAAAGTGATCTAATGGCACAATGTTGCCCTGAAGTAACAAATGACAAACTACAATTTTAGTATATAAATAAAGACAAAGTGTTTTTACTCAGATATTCACACATGCACATCACAGGCATTATTTATGCAATGTTATTTAAATCTAAATATGTTATGTGAAATTTATCTTCTGGAAGTGTCTTTGAGCTGGCTATGGTCCCAAAAAGGACTGTTACACCCCCACACGAAAGGTTGAAACCACACTTATCGAAAATTCTTTGGTCACAGACTTATCCTTCAGACTTTGAACTTCACATTTACGGTAGTTTAAAAAATTTAACGGGGGCCGGGTGAGGGCCAAAAAAAGTGGTTTACTGCCTGAGGGCAGCACCGTGCCATAGAGGGTTTTAATTATTTTAGGTGGCTAAAATATGTTTTCCTGTTGACCCCATGGCTCTCCTTCAGAGCCGATCCTCCTACATGCTCCTCTAAACTTGGGGCAATTTTGATTACATTCAGCCATTTCCCCTGCATGATGCAAAGATGTCCTTTCTCTATTGACAAACGCAGTTTGGAAATCTTGGTCAGTTCTGTTCTGGGAACTGGAAATCTGTGGAAATCACAGTGAACACGGATGTCGTGACCCAGGGAGTCTGCAACCTGATCAAGATTGTTGTTTATTAAATTTATTTTTATTTTATTTATTTATTTTGATCTCCATAATCTGTAACAAGTACAACAACTCTTCCTGGAGTCAGCCAAATTAAGGACTTGTGAGAGTGAGGCAACTTGCTTCCTGAGTTGTGTTGACCTTAGTTGCTCAGGGTGCTTTGCTCCACACTGCCTTGTATGAACATGCAAAAAAATCCTGTCCTCTGTAGTGCCTCATTGATTTAGGTCCAGCAAACAGGAGAAAGTTTATAGTATATATGCCACATTCTGTTCTTTTACTGGCAAGCAGTGACAGAGCATCCAAGACTATTAATGTGAGCAGAACTGCAACCTTTCTGCCCCTTTTTCTCTTGATTTCAATTTAACTGAAATATTTGCAGAGCCTCTGTTCAGTCTGACAAATCCATGGTAACATCTTCATGGAGCTTTGTGTTTTCTTCTCTATGTATTTTTGAAAACTCCTCAGCACATCATCATGCTGCCTGTATGAAGGCTTTCCTCCAGGTTTTCTAAGATGCCACAACCTAGTTTATAAACCAAAAACAAATATCATTAGCCTAACAGCATAATTGCCTAAGTCATATTTTGGCATATTTTGAGATACCTACCTAATTCTACTCTGCTAACAGTGTAGATTCATTTAGACAGATATCTCAATTTTGGCCAAAATATGACTTAGGCAGTTATGCTATTAGGCTAACGATATGTGACACCCACATCAGTATTTTCAAGTTTAATCATGATTAAACAGTCAAAACCTTCAACTTACCCTTGAAGGCACTGATGTACTTCACATCAAGTCCCACTTTGTCCCTTCCAGTAGTAACAGGCAGTATTGCAATTTTCTTTGGATTATTGCGTCTTCGCATTTTTATGTGTTATTGGCAGTTGTCACAACCCTGAAGTGACAAAGTTGACTGTCAGATTATGATATTCAACAGGACAAGCCTGAGCAGAAAGCAAAACTCTATGAAAATTAGTGATATAGATACATCTGGACAGAAGTCAAAACATGCATCATACATATTTTGCTTTACACTACTTATTGATGTTTTATCAGTTACAATTAAGCCTTTACACAGGCAAAAGAAACAATAGAGCTCTCCCTTCCCAAATATAATCTGTAAAACGGTAGGAACAAAAATGTTTGTCCATAATGTGCATGTTTACCTCACCCAATATGGAGCTACACCTTTCTATCAGAGAATTAGGTTGGTGGGAGTCTGCATCACATAGGAACAGGAGTTTGCGTAGTTTGCATAGCCTTTAGCAGGCTTCATGGACCATGCTTTCAATGCAAATAACTACGCAGGCAGCGCTATAGCAAGAATAAATGTTCTAACCAACATCCATTAGCAGCCATGGGTTTTCTTCAGGAGAAAATAAATTATAATTAATGAATGTAAATCTAATCTGTAATTAGCTTGATTTTCTGCTCTCTGTATCATCATCCCAGGTCTCTTCATTTTTCTCCTTTATGTACTTAATAATCTTACACCAATCACTACATAAACAGGATAACAGCATCACTTAAGGTTCTTTAAAATTGGATTTTATTGTCTACTGTATATTATTTTATGGATTACAATTTTGATATCATTATTCAAATAACTAACAACAAGCAAGTGCCTGTTAGTTACTGAAACTTAATTAGGTAACATTACCACACCCCAAGCTAACTTATTAGTTACTTGCACAAATGAAACACTTCTGCAAGCAAACAGCAGTTATATTTACACATACAGTATAAATGCTTACCTGTATGTATATGTTTTATGTTTCAAATCCAGCATCTAGTATATTAACGTCTGACACCCTGGGCAGAAGTTCCACTGGACTTCTGGTTACCCCTGGCTACATGTGTAAACCAGCCAATCGAACAGAGCCTGCCTGCCTAATAGACCCTTTTACAGCCTACTTCATCAAAGGATGCGCGAGCATTTTGGCAACGGAAGTGAACTGCTACTCCATTCAAATCAATAAGAACCAGGAGACTGCCCATCATTTAAACGTGATTTAAAAGCGATATCAACATCGAAATATCTGGCTGTTGCGTGTTTGGCTGTCATAATTTCTACTCTACCAAAAGTGGACTTAAGTTGTACTGAATCCCACGGGATCATGGCTGTTTGAGAGAAAACGGAGGCGTCTGTGGTTACAAGCCATCAAATCTATTGATAAAAATTGGACTGAGGACACGATCAGGACTGAGGAGAGGATCAGAAATGTTCATGTTTGAAGCGCCCATTTTATATCAGGTAAAGTTATTTATCTTCCGTTGTTTATACTGGGATGTCAGGTATCTAACGTAAACAGTATTAGCTGGTAGGCTAGTGGCTTTTAAACTGTAGTGTGGCTGGCTATTTACAGGTGAGGCATCACTGGACTCAGAGAGTCCTGATTTTTAAATTAATTTTTAATCGCACTATAGTTTACAAAATGCAGTGCCAGTCAAAAGTCTCACTTATGAATGGTTGAGCGAGTCTCACAGTGTGACTGGAACAGTATATATATATATATATATATATATATATATATATATATATATTTTTTTTTTTTTTTTTTTTTTTTTTTTTTCATTGTAAATCAATAATATCTGCAGCCCGAAAACTCTTAGCAAGCTAGAAAAGCAATTTGACAGAGTACTCATGCTGCCATGCAGGTACAATCCGCTGTGAGGATGTAGTTCTCTGACTTGTTTACAATGACCCGAGCCTCATACACAGCAGTTGTGTTTCCTTGTCTTAGACTCGGAGTTTTGTGTCTTGAAAGCAGAAGTTCTTCCAAGTCAGAGTCATGATATTTGATGTTCGGTGCACGGCTACAAAGGACATAATTGCAAGCATCCAGTGACTTATATGCACTGCAACTTCTCTCCAGTGTATATGTTAGGTTTCTCCACCAAATACACGTATATATCCACCCACGGATACTGGGCCACTTGCTAACATACCACGGGGATCAGAGTGGGTTGCTGGTGGTCAAAATTAATTAGTTTTCACGATCTTTCATTGATAATCCGTTCTTGTAGATTGAAATGCCATTGAACTCCGCCGTACTTCTGTTTCCAAAATGCGCGCGCATGGCTACCTACGTCATCATTGTTTACAAACAGTAAAACGGTCTATATTGCCTTGTTTCCCTTTTGCTGCCAAAACAGCCCTGACCTGTCAAGCCTAAACTATTGATGAAAGGCAGCATGGAGCCATGCTGTGATGCTGTTTACGCAATAAAGAAATATTTTACAATTATGAAAAAATGTTTCATATTGTACATCATTAAACTAAATAAATACACAAAGAATGTAATAATTCAATGCAAATATTGACAATTATTTTTTAAAATTCAAAGTCTTATTTAGTGCCCTAAATCTGCAGAATTACACAATTTTATAAACACACCTAAGCTAAAAATTAAAATGTGGTAAAACAAAAAAGCAGTCAGTCAGTTGGCTGTACTGTATCACCGCGAGACGTCTGATCAAACACACTTTGAATTACCATAATTACACGACCGTTTGTCCTATCGGAAAAATTCAAAACGGTTTTTGAAATATGAGAAATTGCAGCTAACATTGAATTATTATGGTAATTGTTGCCAGAAACTCGACATTTGAAGTACGCTGTGTTCCTGTTTGACACGTCTGGTTTTATAGGGTTATTAAATAAATAAAATAAAATGTGAGCTAAATGTTATTAAATATTTGATAAAAGAGTCAGCTGAAGTTAAATCGATGCCATGAACTGCAAAACTAAAGATCAACCTTTTAAAAAAGGAAGCATTTTAAATATTTTAACTGAAAATCATCAGTTTGATAATACCCACCTCTTTGATAGTGTTATTTATATCTGACTGCTGTTTACTTCAATGTCCAGTGATGCTTTTGCCTGTATTACCACCCTTCATGTATCACGAGCAAGAAAATGCTTTAAGTTTTGATCATGTTGTACAATTTTTGTGGGGCTACTGCAGGTAACGTATTCGGCATGTGAGTCAGAGTGCAGTATTGATGCAGGGCACCTCAGCAGTTTCTAATTGCTATGGAGACTTTATATTGCAAATAAAACATACTGTTCAATGCATCACCCAGATATGTAGCAAAATAAACCCAGCTTTTTGTAACTGTTTTAGATTTAGCATTCAGATTATCTTTGTGCTAAAGCTAATAGGTTGGTTGTATCATGAGTATTAACAGTATTTACATATTTCTGTACCAATGGCTGCTCTTCACGCTGATGGTATTCAGATGAGCTGTTAACGAAGATGGGTGTTTATTCAAATTAAGCAGTGTTGTGTTTGTGTGTGTGCATGTGTGTGATAGAAATACGTATTTTGTGTGTGCCTAAAAAAAATGTCTCTGTTTTGTCGTTCATATAGCTTATATAAAGAACTACCATTCCTTTCATAATCAGTGCACCCAGGGCGCTTTTCCACCGAAAGGGTGCTGGTGCCAGTATTTGAACCATTCAGTTTTTTTTCACTGCGAATGAACTCCGTGCTCGGCCGAAAAACGGGTTCAGCGCCGGCCCCGCAAGCTAGCTGGTCTCGAACCAAGAACGCGTGATGAAAGTGGCAGAAGGGTGTGACTCTGCCATGTCAGCATAAAGTTTTCTACCATATTATGTGAGAAAAACAAAGCGATTTTCATGGCTGTGAATTAGGTTGGGCCCTAAGGCCGAACTTGCTACTTTGTATCAGTTCATATCACAGATAAAAGGACACAAAATGCATACTTGTCATCTGGCTCGTAATCGCTGTCTGGTGTTTTCCTCTGTGCTGCACACAGATGCTGCAGTAGTTGTATTTGGACCGTGAAATGCGTTTGCAGCACAAGAAAGGGGAACATGTTCCCCCACGTTTGCACTCTTCAGCTTCCGTGTCCAGACGAGGATCTGCCCACACTCATATGTAAAGGATCAGTTCACAAAGCGCAGTGTAAACGCAGGCTCATTCTTAAGCATTTCACCAGTTCATTGAAACAGACACCAGCACTGGCACGAGCACCGGCACCTTGGCGGTGGAAAAGTAGCCCCATTGACTTGATAGTAGTGGAGAGAGGGGGCCCTCTTAATTGTTCCCATTGCACAGGATCATTAAATTAATTCAGGGTGTAGCATTTAAATGCCAAATGCTGTACCCAATTGCTAATTGAGCAGTGATGGCATAGTTACCTTAAAAAAGTAATACGATTACCAATTACTCCTTTAAAAAGTAACTTTGTTATTTTACTGATTAATTACAGAAGTAACTAAGTCAGATTACAAGTTACTTTATTAGTTACATTCAACAGTTGCCGGTGTTGTGCCAAGAAGTGCTCGTCTGCCATAAAGTATCCAGTGTTTCAATGTTTCTTTTATGTGCAATGTCTTTGCTTATATTGGTAGAGCACATTCAACATGATTTATGAAGGGCTTATATATAAAATGAAGAAATAACATGGGGTACCTGTAGCTCAGTAGGTAGAGCAGGCCACCTACTGATCGGAAGGTCAGCAGTTCGATTCCTGGCTACTCCAGGCTACATGCCAATGTATCCTTGGGCAAGATACTTAACCCCAAGTTGCTCTCTGACGCAACCATCGGAGTGTGATTAAAGCACTTAGCTTAATTAATCATGGAAGTGCTTGTATGAATGGGTATGCATGGGTAAATGAAAAACATGTTGTGTAAGTGCTTTGAGTGCTCATACTGAGTAGAAAAGCGCTATATAAGAACTAGTCCATTTACCATTTTTCAAGAATCTTTAGGAGTCTGTGTTATTGTACCTACATTATAATCAATCCAGTGCTTTTTGGCTACTTAAAACTGAGTTGTTATATTTGTTTTGATTTCTGCAGCCTTGTTAGCCAGATTAAGGATTAAGGTTAAGGTCAGTGACAGTTTTTAACTTACTAAAAAAATTATTATATAAAAGTCATTTTGCCAAAAACTGATTGCAGCTTCTGCCTTGTGTCAAAATGACCTGATGTCATTCATGAGATATGTTTCACAGATTATAGGTCAGCAAGTCATTTACAGCCGTTTAAATGCAGGCAGTCATTTTCTGGCAAACACTGAAAATTGCTTTTTGCCAGATGATCACTTTTTGGCACAACAGTGGCAGCACCCCCCGCCGCCTCAACATAAAAAAATGACAACCACGAAACGAAGGCGAGTCAGCCTTGTTTAACAGCAGCATTTCTTCTATTACATACTGTCCGACCAACTTCTTCAACTCTACCCCACTTACTGGTTTTGCACTGAAGTCCAGCTTTTGTTGTTTCGGTGCTGGGGGGCCTCCTGCATTAGCCGCAGCTCTGCTTTGCACCACCTGGTGGGACTTGCAAGTGTGACTGTGCTGTGCTGGGACTCCAAATGTTTCTTCTTCATTCTACTTTTGATATCACTGTAATTGAGTAATGGTGAACGGTTAGGCCTGAATTAAACTTCTGCCTCCGGTCTTTGCGGGTAACCAGAAATCACCTCTGAATCCTGTGTGATCATCACAGTCCTTGTGGATGCGTAGTTAGCTTTCTCGAGAGGTGCACATCAGATTATGTCTTATATTACAGCGTTGGGTTCAGAAGGGATTTCCGGTTACTTAGATAGGACCAACAGAGAACTGCACATAGTTACAAACCCACTTACATTGTGCATCCTACATGTCCCAGAGCGCTGTTTCCTCCACTAATGGGTTTTTCATGTAAAAAGTGTACACAACAAAAACATTATAATCTAGATGTTTTTATTGATCTGATCAGCTGCTAAAAGTACTCCATACATCCGAATATCCATCATCGCATTGTCAGCCTGAGAAGCCCTCTCACAGCTCCTATGATTTTATGGTTAATAGGAAGCCTGAAATTGTTCTTTTGAGCTCCCCTTTTCCACTTCTTCCCCATCGTGATCAAGCTGGTCGCCATTTTGCTCTCGCTAAGCGTGACCAGGACTCTCGTGAGATCGTGTGCACATTGTGAATGTGGTTGATGGAGTGTGAGGGTTGCATGCCCACTTGCCAATTGCAGTGATAGAAGTTCTGATAGCGAACCGGTGAAATTCTCAGCCTGGCGCAGAACGACCTCACCATGATACACTGTCTTTTCTGGTAAATCCAAAGTGATGATGTCTCCATGTCTGCTATAATTTACGCAAGTAATGTGCAACTATCTCACTTTGTTTTAAAAAGTACTGTAAGTGTATTCAATTGAAGTACATGCATGTGTACATTTTCAGTTTACTTGGATTATATTTTAACAGAAAGTCATGAATTTAATCTTTTGTGTTACATTTACACCCCAGTACACGGGTTCAATTCAACCTGATATGAATTCATTCATCCATATTCAATAGTTAAAAATGCAGTAATGCAAAAATAAACACATTCTAAAAACCTCAAAAAATAATTCATCCCACAATGGTCAGCAGTGTTTGCTGGTACCTTCCATAGTACCAGGTTAATTGTTGGCAGAATTCTTAAGCTAACAAATAATCAGGCACACTCAATCAGACCTTGTTCTAAGAGTTTAATTCTTGCAAGAAAGCGCAGTCACATTCAGCTCAGGTGTCCCGGTCTAGGGGCATTAGCATTAGCATTAGCAAATGTTCAGTGGGCAGCCTCTGCAAGCCATTAATATGCGTACCCTGAAAATAACAAGCTTGAGAATAAGGTAAAAACAGAAAACAGGCACCATGACTTCTCATGGCACTGGAATATGATGTTTATGTTCCTAACATTCCAATCTCTTAAACGGCGATGGAGTCAGAAACAACTTAAAAACTGTTTGCAGTTCACTAGTCTTTCTTTAAATCACTGTGATCCAGAGTTCATTCTTGCTTACTCTGAGCTTAGCATCATATATTCTATACAAGGTTTATTTATTCAGTAAGACACTTCTCTGTCCATATATAACAACTTTTACACCAATTCATAATAGCATGATTATTACAACTAGCAACTATTTTTCTAGCATTGATAATTACGAAGGAGACAAAAGAGTGAAGGTTTTATTAGTAGTTTCATTAGAGTACTTTATCTTGAAAAGTAAGTAATCTGCAATCTATTAGGTGACTGGCTTGAATTTAGAAGTGTTGTCATTGTGTTGTCATAGTAATGTTGTTTGTACTTGGTTTTAATCGGCTTCAGTGATATATTTATAATGAACATGACTGCTAAAAATCAGATATGTTTATAAATTTCTTGACTGTTTTTAAACATGAGCAGTTACTTTTTTAAAGAAATAAACTCTGTACTGACATTGTAAAGGGCATTTAAAAAAAAAAAAGAAAAAAAAAAAAAGGCCCCCCAAAAAAGTGAATGCATGTTTTTTAACTAAGAAGGGCTATTGTCAAGTTTGCCTTATATACTATATTGCCATTGATGTTTGTATGTCTAAGTACATCGCTACACCTATTTTGCATTTTTCTAGCAAAATGTAAAGAAATTTGAGGTGATTGAACACTTTTGTTCAGTACTACAGTTAAATCTAAGCGTCCTGTTTACTCGCAATTATAAAAGGAACATGAAAGTTTTCCTTCCCTTTGAAGATACAGAAGAGGTAAGACAAAACTGCAGGGCAGGTTGGCGATGCATACACTCATTCCCATCACACACTGGACAGCATTGCTCAGCAGGGGTGACACAATACTGAAAACAAGAAGTACTGAAAACCACAAAGACACCACACTCAATATAGCTATGATGGTATGAAAAGCTCTCAGCTTTAATTGGTCAACCTGCTCCTTTTCGACGCCTGCTTCCCCTGGCCCTGGACGCGTCAGAGCACGGAGAACAGAGAAGCTGCAGAAAGTTATGAGTACTATTGAGAATCCCAAAAGGCATGAAACAATGATGCTGCTGTACTTTGTTATTTTATAATAGAGGATCACCAGTCCAAAGCTCAACAGCCAAGCACAGCCAGTGCTGATGTTTCTGATCTTAACTCCGCGGTCATTTCTTAGTCCTCTGTAGGTGATGGGGTGAACAACAGCCAAGTAACGCTCTACACAGGTCAGGATGTGAAAAAAAGTATCTCCAAAGAAAGGGATGAAAGACACTAATGCTCCTATTCCTTGCACTGCTGATTGATTAGTGTATAAGCCACAAATATATCCAATGAACCCCAAGACCCCAATGAGCTCCATGACAGCCATGTGGTAGGTGAAGATGTCAGAGTGTGCTGCTGATTTAAAGGAGCGCCGCTGCTTCCATTGTTGCTGACCCAGGTAGAGGATGAAGATGGAGAGAGGGAGGAGGAGCATCACTCTCAATGTAATAAGGGCAGTGTATATGTCAGAGCTTACTGTGGAGCATAAGTAGTCCAGAAGACCATCAGAGGTGGATGAGAAGTTAACTGACATCTCTCCTGTATATAATGTTCACCTTTTGGAGTTGGAAAAAATACAAAGAAAAGAGGAAATAAATGGAGAATATAAGGAGAGAAAGGGAAAAGGGAAGGAAAGAATGAAACATCGTTGCTCTAAGTTAGCTGAAACCTGCTGATGAGTTGTGCTTTTAGACAGTCCTTGACAAGTTGCCATTGTAGAGGAAGGCAGGAGACACCAGTGGGTCATTTCATGACAAATCATTGACGATCTCAACCTGACCCCCTCAGAATTAGATGATTTATTTTTTTCTGTACAATAACTGTTGATGCCATACTCAGTTTTTATCAGTTCTCACAAAGAAAAGACAACTGGCTAAAAGATGAGTCTCATATCAAAATGTGTTTACACTCATATTGCAGCCCTTAAATTTTCATTTGGCTACCTCTTGTATCTATGAACTTTGGAAGGCTCGAATAAAGAAAGGGACTTGAAAATCACAAAATTTCAAACCACCCCTTTGTACTTTGAGAGCCTGTGAATCCAAAACTTATGAAGGTATATGAAAGTAAAATATTGCATGGCTTCATTAATTATCCAGTTTCATTTGGATTTAAGATTTACACGCAAAATACTAGTTATTTTCCTGTATAACTTTAATTACCAAAAACAAAACAAACAATCAAAAAGACAGGATGCAGACAGAATATAACATTTATAGCTACTGTAACATAGGTTAAATATCACAAACTGAAAATCATCACATTATTAAAGAATACTCACCTTGTTGATAGATTTGTTTTTGATGCTGTCTTCAAACTCAGTGACTGCTGTTCACTGATCTTTCTGCCTGGATTGACAGCTGTTATGTGTCACAGCAGCAGGAGCGTGTGAGGGTTTTTGCATAATGGGTTTTATGGGACTCTATTACAGTAAATTATATCAAGCAAACACATTTAACATGTGTTAGAGAGCAGTATTGCTACAGGGGATATGAGCATTTTCAACTACAGACTTCATGCAGAAATAAATGTGTATTCGGATCAATACTAAACCAAATAAAATACCCAACCGAGACCTTATGTACTTAGAGCGACAGTCAACCATGTGCTGATTGATGTTAATTCAAGTCAGCGCAACTCAATTTTTGTAGGGTGTTTACCTTACAGTATAAAGCGCCTCAAGGTGCTTTATACTGTAAGAGATAACCTCCTCTGACCAAGTACTTGGTGACAATGGTTTAGGAAGGACAAAAGTTAAATTAATAAAATTTGGTAAGAAAGTAGAATTATGTATACTAAGTCTGCCAATTTGTATTTTGAGCATTGAATAGCTTTTGCATATTTCCATACCTGTGGTTATTCTTCATGTCAGCCGTCCATTCCATCTGACAGGATTCAATGACTTTCAAATTATGCGGTGACATTCTGACTGTGTATACAAAGTACAGGTCATATAGTGTGTGTGTGTGTGTGTGTGTGTGTGTGTTTTGAAATATGTAGAGATGAGTACCTATGATTACATGCAGGACGTAAGTATGTATGTATGTATGATTATTTATGTATGATTATACAGGGGGGGAATTATACATTTACCAAAGAAGGAACTCACCTATTCCTTCTCCCACACTGGTGAACTATTCAAATGTGGTAGGACTAACATAGCGACATACTGTCCTTAACTATTAGATATTAACTATATTGGGTGAACTCAGGAAGACACCCTTGATTTCAGACTTGACTAAATACTCTTCGTCTTGAAGACACAGGCAGCCATGCAGCTTTGACTAACCACTGCTCGGTTGCCAGACTGTTGACTGCAACAGAACTGAATGTAATCCAGAACTGTATCTGAGGTGAAAAAAAAAAAAAGAGAGTAGAAAGAAAGGATTTAATGTTATTACTGGTTATTTAAATTTTTTGTGCTGGGTCTTAATTGATACCCACATTGTTGTGACTTTTTTGTTTTCTTTGGAATTACCACTCATTTCTATCCCGAGGGTAAAGGTATGCCAAAATGCAATAACAAAAGTAAATGTTTTATTTCAGTATATAGTGAATGAAACTTTTTAAGTTGTTCACTGTACATTTGCATTCTCAATTTGAATGAATAATACAAAAATCAGTGAAGCCTCCAGCTATTTCCTTATAAATCTCACACAATCTAGCACCTAGCTTTTGAACCTAAACACTGGTCCAATATAGTGCAGCTTGTTTGAACCGCTTCCCAGGTCTGAGAGTGTTACACTGGTTATACTTGCATCGGCACACCCACCGCTAACAGGAGGCTAACCTGATGCTGCAAGACTGAGTAATATGCCACCTGGTGGTATGTACTGAGCATGTGAGAAATCTGAGTCTGTGAGCCTGAGCTGAGGGTGAATGAATCCTCGATTAAAGACAAATCACTGCAGGGTCTGCAGCTAGAAGTGTATAGCAAAAGTCACGTGTAAAGAGAGCCAGCTGAAAAACTGGGTGACTTGTAACTGAGGTCTTGTGTGTATGTTCAGTGATTAGAGCAAAACTTTAAGACTTTTCAACCATTAATAACTACTGTACACATGCTTCAGATTTATTTACACATTTACAAATCTGATTACAGACAGATTGCAATACAGACAAACAGATCTGAATATGCACATACAGATCACAACACACATACGCAGATTCAGTTATGGACACACAAATGTTTTGCTACAATAGCCCCATAGGTCAAGCAGTACATGAAGAATTTCAAAGAAAATGAAAACAATTGTTATTTAGACACTAACAGGTGAGATGTCAGGTGGACACACACACACGCACACACACACACACACACACACACACACACACACACACACACACACACATACAGATCAAGTATAATATTATAACTGTCAGCCTGTGTTTTTGCCCTTTAGCTGCCAGAACAGCCCTGACCGTAGAGGCCACCGCCAATCTGACTGCCGCTCACTCCAGATGTCCAGTGATGCTTTGCCTGTATTACCAACCCTCATGTATGACCAGTTTTGAGTTTTGTGCATGATGTACAATAATTTTATGGGGCTACAGCAGGTAACTTATTGACAAACATGTGTGTGAGAGTGCAGTATTGCTGCAGGGCACATCAGCAGTTTCTAATTGCTGTGGAGACTTTATATTGCAAATAAAAAAATTTTGTTCAGTGCATCACCCAGATATGTAGCAAAATAGAACCAGCTGAGAGTTTTTGTAATTGGTTTAGATTTAGCATGCAGATTATCTTTGTACTAAAACTAATGGGGACCTGTGTTTTCTCTGCCTGTTGCCATGTCATCGTCATTGTTTTCCCGCTGTGTGCTTCCTGTTTGTTTACCCTGGTTTCTGGAAATCTAGTTACGTTTATTTTTTTTCTGTATTGATGCCACTGGTCCCGTCCAGTTCGGACTTTTGTTCATACTCCAGCAAATAAAGCTGAGGTTAAGTTTTACCTCTGCCTGGCGTATCCTGCACTGAGGTCCTCTTCCTGTCTGCCACACAGCCGTTCCATGACAGAAGGACGCGACCAGTATGGACCCCGCGGATACGGAATTCTCGCCTGGCTCTGGCTGGACCTGCTTTTTGGAAGGGTCCTCGGCAACGCTGCTAACCTCCCCTGCCTAAGTCGCAGGTACTCCGAGTGGTCGGACTTTTTCTGGCTCCAGCCGCTCCCTCACCTGCCTCTCCGTGTGCTAGCCCATCTTCTCCTCGGCAGTCAGTGCAGTGACGGAGGAAGAAGAGCTCCCGGCAGTATCAGAGTTTTCTCCACAGCCATGCGGCTTAACGCCGCAGAAATCATGCGCCCGGTATTTGGAATGTTATGGCCCTTCAGCAACTCAACCATGGCTTTCCATGCCGAAGCCGCAGACTTCCACGCCACAGCCGCGTATTTCCCCGCCATCATAAACATCATAAACATCACTGTGAAGAAGGCCAGACAGCGTCTCTACCTCCTCAGGCGGCTGAGAGACTTCAAGCTCCCACTCAAGGTGCTCAGGAACTTTTACACCTGCACCATCGAGAGCATCATGCGTGGGAGCATCACCACCTGGATGGGAAACTGCACCAAGCAGGACTTCATGGCCCTAAAAAGGGTGGTTCGTTCAGCTGAACGGACCATCAGAACCACCCTCCCCAACCTGCAGGACATTTACACCAAGCAGTGCAGGCTGAGGGCCATGAAGATCCTAAAACAGCCCAGCCACCCCGGACACTCTCTCTTCTCCCTGCTCCCATCAGGCCGGCGTTACCGCTGCCTGAGGACTAAGACTGAAAGGTTGAAGAAGAGTTTTTACCCACAAGCCATCCGTCTGCTCAACTCTGAGCCCTAACTGGACTATTATTGCACTATGTAAATATTATAATTTATAATCTATAATTCCATGTAAAAGTGTGTATAGTGTATAGTATATAGAGTATAGTGTGAATTACTGATTTTTATTTTTATTCTTCTTATTTATATGTGTGTGTATATATGGTTGCAGGTACAAAATACATTTCACTGTGCATTGTACTGTGTATAATTGTGCATGTGACAAATAAACACTATCTTAGTCTTAGTCATCACCGCCGCTGTCACAGCCCGCTTCAGTGGAGAGGGAGCATGGCGCTCAGCAGAGGAAGCGGCACTCTCAGCCCACAAACACAGTGAGTCATCCTGTTTTGTTCTCTAAAGGCACTATAAAACTACAAACTTGCTACTTTCGCACCGCCGACGAGCCGGTGCTCGTGCCAGTACCGGTGCTGGTTTCAGTGAACTGGCGAAACGCTTAAGAACCGACCACCGCGTTTCTGTGAACTGCTCCTTTACATCTGAGTGTGGGCGGGTCCTCATTTGGACACGGAAGCCGAAGCGCACAAACGTAGGAGAACACGCTCCCCTTTCTTGTGCTGCAAATACGTTTTACGGTCCAAACCAAACTAATGCAGCATCTGTGTGCAGCACAGAGGTAAACACAGACAACGATTAGAGCAAGATGACAAGTACGCACTTTGCGTCCTTTTATCTGTGATATGAACTGATACAAAGCTGCAAGTTCAGCCAATAGAGCCCAACCTAATTCACAGCCGTGAAAATCGCTTTGCTTTTCTCATGTAATACACATGTAATATGGTAGAAACTTGATGTTGAGATGGCAGAGTCACGCCCTTCTGCCGCTTTCGTCATGCTTTCTTGGTTCGAGACCAGCTAGTTTGCGGGGCGGGAGTTGAACCCATTTTTCGGCCAAGCACCGAGTGCTTCTACGGTGGAAAACTCACCTAACGGTTCAAATAAAGGCACCGGCTCCGGAACCCTGTTGGTGGGAAGGAGGCCACTGTAGTTAGCGTGGCTCATATGGATACTCCTGAAAAGATTTCATACCGTCAAGCTATGGACTATGCTGCTCTCTCTCTTTTGGAAGAAAAGAGGAAGACAATCATTTGTGTAGTGGACAATCTGTGTTTGAATTATTATCTGACCCATGTGAGGAGGAACAGGAAGCCATCACGACCAGGCTTCAAGAACTGATTGCTAGTTTCCCTTGGCTGTTGGACTCCTTGCATGGGTTAGTAAAGGACTTTCTGCTCACCACCCTTCACCTTCAGCCTCCGTCGCAGCCTTCAGCGCTGCCTGCAGCCGAACCTCTGCCACTGTCTTCAGCGTCGCTTGCAACAGCTCTCAAGCCTCTGTTACAGACTTTGGCAGCTGCAGCAGCTTCCAAGCCTCAGTCTCAGTCAGCCACAGCAGCCTCCAAGTAGTCTTTTTGTTTTTGCTTTTTGTTTGGGCCGTGTGTTTTTGTTTAGTTGTGTTCTTTTGTGGAAGTGGTGGCCTAGAGGTAGAAGAAGAGGGTTCATCACTGAGAGGACCCTGGTTTGAATCCTTGGGCTTGCATCACTGTGGGTCCCTGAGCAAGGCCCTTACCCCCCACAGGTTGCTCCCCGGGCGTCCTCTAGCTGCACCCTGCTCCACGTTGTGCTGTGTGTGCACTACATACTCCATGTGTGATGGATTAAATGCAGAGACAGAATTTCACTGTATGTTCTTCTTCTTCTTTCTTTCTTTTGACCTTGGCCTTCCTGAACTGCTTTGGCCCTGTTTGCCCTCGTCCCCAGTATTTTGTCTTGGACTGCCTTGTCCAGCTTTGTGCTGCCGCTTTTGGTTCTGGCCCTGTATTTTTGTTTTGTCCTGTTTCTTGGCTTGGGTGGCCTCCTGGACTGTGTTACTTCCCCGGCAGACCCCCTGAACTGTTTTTTTTTTTTTTTTCTGTGTGGACTCCTGTATTTTGGCTTGATGCCACAGGTCCCGTCCCATGTGTTTAACTTTTACCTCTGCCTAACTTAACCTGCATTGGGACCCTCTTCCTGTCTGCCACACAGCCATTCCATGACATCATGAGCATTAACAGTATTTATATATTTCCATAGCAACAGCTGCTCTTATGTTAGCTCAGGGATCCTCACTTCCAGGCCTCGAGAGCCGGTGTCCTGCAGGTTTTAGATGTCTCCCTGATCCAACACACCTGAATCAAATGGCTGAATTACCTCTTCAGTATGCAGTCAAGTTCTCCAGAGTCCTGCTAATGACTTATATATTTGACTCAGGTGTGTTGAAGCAGAGACACATCTAAAACCTGCAGGACACCGGCTCTCGAGGCCTGGATGTGAGGATCCCTGTGTTAGCTGATGGTATTTAGATGAGCTGTTAACAAAGATTGGTGTTTATTCAAATTAAGCAGTGTCCTGTGTGTGTGTGTGTGTGTGTGTGTGTGTGTGTGTGCCCAAAATATGATAGAAAATTGCCTTTTGTGTGCATATGAGAAACCCTTGATTCTCTTGTTCTCATAAGCTCTGTATGAGAGCTGTACAAGTAAAAACAGCAGGAAATGTTTTGGCTCAATGGTTATTCATTCATTATGACCTTGTTTTTATTCATAAGTGGTGTCAGTGATACAGACATAGACTCTAATAGTATATGTATGTGTAAAAAAAGAAGCGTGTCAGAAATAAATACATGCATAAATAAATAGCAGTGTTCCCCTGACTTTGACTTATCTAATGTTTAATAATAACATGAAAAAATCCATTAATGTGCATTATTAAACATGTATAAAACTATTTAAATGTAATAACTCGAAATTAGACCTGAGATTCATGACATTTTAAACTTAGGTGACACATACATTCAAACTGTTTTTCATATCTTTATTCATACAAACCCACAGTATTGATGAAGACTGCCACAGTTTACATTATACTTTGTGGGTATTTTGAAACTACTGCATATTGAGGGATACATACTGCATAAGATTTTTTATAGTTGGTTTGATAATTAGAGGAGCTCTGTTCTATATGTAATTAAGGGAACAACAATATATACTTTGATAAACAGATTACAGAATAAAAACAATGTCTTTTCTTGTAGATGTCTGCTATAATTTACTGTACTTAAATGATCTACAGCTCTCTAACATTGTTTAAAAAAGTACTCTAAGTGTATTCAATTCAATTACATGTATACGTTCAGTTTAGCTGTATTACGTTTTGACAAAAAGTCACGAATTTATTGTGACGTGTTACAATGCCACCCGGGTACAGGGGTTCAGTTCAGCCTGTCATGAATTCATTCATTCATATTCAATAGTTATAAATGCAGTAACATCAAAATAAATATGTTCTAAAAATCTCAAGAAGATTTTATCATTACACGATGGTCAGCGGGGTTTGCAGGATGCAGAGGCCTTCCATGGTAACAGGTTAACTGTTGGCAAAATTCTTCAAAATAAGAGCAGAAATAATAAATAAATAGCTAAACTAGGATGAGTAAGAATACATTAAACTAAACAATTTGAAATGGTGAAAGGTGAAAATGGTAATAACAAATAATTCTTGCAAGAAGGAGCAGTCACATTCAGCTCAGGAATCAGCAAATGCTCACTGCAACCCCTGCAAGCCACCCTTATGCATACCATGAAACTGACAAGCTTGAGAACAAGGTAAAGACAGAAAAACAGGCTCCATGACTTCTCACAGCATTGGAATGTGACATTTATGTACCTGACATTTCAATCTCTGGAATGGCGATGGAGACCAGAACAACTTAAAGGTTGTTTACTATCAGTAATGCCTGTCTTTAAACCACCGTGCTCCAGGTTCAGTAGTTCAGATTCCTGCTTACTCTGAGATTACAAGGTTTATTTCCTCATTAAGACACTTTTCTGTTCATATAACAACTATACAGCAAGATTACTATAACTAGCACAACAATTGTTTTAACATTAATAATTATGGAGGAGGCAGAACAGAGAAGGTTTTATTAGAAGTTTTATTAGAGTATTTTATCTTAAAAATTAAATAATCTGTGATCCATTAGGTGACTGTATCTTGAGTTTAGAAGTGTTGTCATTAACTAATCACATGGTAATGTTTGTACTAGTTTTTAATCAGCTTCAGTGATGTATTTATGAACACGACTGCTAAAACTCAGATCAGTGGCGGCTCCAGAAATATTTTTCTGAAGGTGCTAAGGGGGGGCTAAGCATTTTACTGAGGGTTCTATGAAGGATCATTTGTTCTTTCAGTTCTCAACACAAGCTATTTTCTTCGGGGTGCTATGACTTTTCCAGCAGGAGCTATAGCACCCCCTAGCGCCCCCCCCGGCACCGCCACTGACTCAGATATGTTTATAAATTTTCAGACTGTTTTTAAATGACCATTTGATCAAAGACAGATGAGCCAATAAAGTCCATAGATTTATAATTTTGAACTCAGTATTGACATTAGTGAGGGGCATATTAAAAAAGGGCCCAAAAACAGAACAGAATACATGTAAAAGTGTAGTGGCTGATGTTTGCATTATCTTAGTGATTAGCTAACATTAGAGGCAACCATGAGAGTTGGGGAAGGTGTCATTTTTAAACATTATTATGATTTACAGTGTGAATTAAATTAAATTATAAGATTCAATTATATGTATACTGTATTTCCATTTATGTTTGTATGTTTCAATGCATTGCTACACCTATTTTGTATTTTCTGAGCAAAATTTAAGGAAATTAGAAGTGATTGAACACTGTACTGTAGTTAAATAGTTATTGTAAATTACACAAGACATTAAAAATGTTGTGCAGTTGTTTTAAGTGCTGGTTTATATAAATAACCAGTTGTAAATCAAACTCAAGTCTCCTGTTTACTCGCAATTATAGAAGGAACATGAAAGTTTTCCTTCCCTTTGAAGATACAGAAGAGGTAAGACAAAACTGCAGGGCAGGTTGGCGATGCATACACTCATTCCCATCACACACTGGACAGTATTGTTCAGCAGGGATGACACAACACTGGAAACAAGAAGCAATGAAAACCACAACCACTCCACAGCCAGTATAGCTGTGATTGTATGAAAAGCTCTCAGCTTTAATTGGTCAACCTGCTCCTTTTCGACGCCTGCTTCCCCTGGCCCTGGATGCGTCAGAGCACGGAGAACAGAGAAGCTGCAGAAAGTTACGAGTACTATTGAGAAACCCAAAAGGCATGAAACAATGATGTGGCTGTCCTTTGGTATGGTACTGTAGAGGATCACCAGTCCAAAGCTGAACAGCCAAGCACAGCCAGTGCTGATGTTTCTGATCTTAACTCCCGGGTCATTTCTTAGTCCTCTGTAGGTGATGGGGTGAACAACAGCCAAGTAACGCTCTACACAGGTCAGGATGTGAAAAAAAGTATCTCCAAAGACAGGGATGAAAGACACTAATACTCCTATTCCTTGCACTGCTGATTGATTAGTGTATAAACCACAAATATAGCCAATGAACCCCAAGACCCCGATGAGCTCCATGACAGCCATGTGGTAGGTGAAGATGTCAGAGTGGGCTGCTGATTTAAAGGAGTGCTGCTGCTTCCATTGTTGCTGACCCAGGTAGAGGATGAAGATGGAGAGAGGGAGGAGGAGCATCACTCTCAATGTAATAAGGGCAGTGTATATGTCAGAGCTTACTGTGGGGCATAAGTAGTCCAGAAGACCATCAGAGGTGGATGAGAAGTTAACTGACATCTCTCCTGTATATAATCTTGACCTTTGGAGTACAGAAAAATACAAAAACAAAAAAAAAAAGGAAATAAATGGCGAATATGAGGAGAGAAAGGGAAATGGGAAGGAAAGAGAGTGAAACATACTTGCTATAAGTTAGCTGAAACCTGCTGATGAGTTGTGCTTTTAGACAGTCCTTGACAAGTTGCCATTGTAGAGGAAGGCAGGAGACACCAGTGGGTCATTTCATGACAAATCATCGACGGTCTCAACCTGACCCCCTCAGAATTACATGATTTATTTTTTTTCTGTACAGTAACTGTTGTCATGCTCAATTTTTATCATTTCTGATCTCAACTGTCTAGAAGATGAGCCTCATATCAAAATGTACGTCTGACATAATGTTATGAGTGTTCGTGCTCATATTGCAGCCCTGAAATTTTCATTTGGCTACCTCTTGTATCTATGAACTTAGGAAGGCTCAAAAATACTTGAATAAACAAAGGGACTTGAAAATCACAACATTTTAAACCACCCCTTTGTGGAGAGCCTGTGAATCCAAAACTTATGAAGGTATATAAAAGTAAAATATTGCATGGCCTCATTAATTATGCAGTTTCTTTTGGATTTAAGATTTACACAGAATGACCCCACCATCTCCATAAGTATTATTTTTTCCTGAATTTCAACTCTAAATTCAAACTTATTATTTTACAGTATTTGTTACTGACTTATTTTTTGTTTGTTTGTTCTTTCTTTCACAAAAACACAAAACAACAAACAAAATAATAAGTTATTCGAACCAAAATGTTTTATATTTTTTCATCAAAGAAGAGCATCTGCAGAATCACTTTGTTAAAGCCCACGATTCTTTAAATTTTCCTTGTCACCCAAAATACTAGTTCATTTCCTGTATAACTTTAATGACCAAAAACAAACAATCAAAAAGACAGGATGCAGACAGAATATAACATTTATAGCTACTGTAACATAGGTTAAATATCACAAACTGAAAATCATCACATTATTAAAGAATACTCACCTTGTTGATAGATTTGTTTTTGATGCTGTCTTCAAACTCAGTGACTGCTGTTCACTGATGTTTCTGCCTGGATTGACAGCTGTTATGTGTCACAGCAGCAGGAGTGCGTGAGGGTTTTTTGCATAATGGGTTTTATGGGACTCTATTACAGTAAATTATATTAAGCAAACACATTTAACATGTGTTAGAGAGCAGTATTGCTACAGGGGATATGAGCATTTTCAACTACAGACTTCATGCAGAAATAAATGTGTATTCGGATCAATACTAAACCAAATAAAACAACAAACCAACACTATATGTACTTAGAACAATAGTTAACCACGTGCAGATTAATGTTATTATTTCAAGTCAGCTCATCTCAATTTTTGTAGGGTGTTTACTAATATAATGTGCCTCAAGGTCCTTTATATTGTAAGGTAAGAGACAACTCCCTTTGAGCAAATACTTGGTGACAGTGATTTAGGAAGTACAAAACTTAAGTAAATTAAAAAAAGGTGAGAGTAGAATTATGTATACTAAGTTAGTCCATTTGTTTTTACATATTTCCATACCTGTGGTTATTCTTCATGTCAGTCATCCATTCCATCTGACAGGATTCAATGACTTCAATGATTCAAATTATGCAGTGGCATTCAGACTGTGTATACAAAGCACAGGGCATAGTGTGTGTGTGTGTTTATTGAAAAGATGCAGAGCATAAATATGTATGAATTTATGTATGATTATATGTATGCAGGGTTCTAGCCAGAAGAAAATTTCAGCCAGGCCCACGCATGTTGGGGGGTGCGGGCTAATAATAAATGCTAAATGCTGTGCCAGCTTGCTAATGCAGTCACGGTGAACAGCTGGATTATATTATGTATGTAATATTCTCTGATAATAGTTGGCCCTACAGGTCATCAATGGCACCTGAATCTGATTGCTCCATGTGATTTGATGATACGGAGTGTGGATCGTTCTAGTCTGTGTTACGATACTCTGAAAATAAGATGCACTTGTACTTGCAGCTATGCTTGTGAGTCGAAGAGTACGAAGATAAGAAACAAGACAGTCTCCTGGGATTTTATGTTTAATAGAAGTGCCAAAATTGTCCCTTGAGCTCCCTTTATCCTCTACTCCCCCTTCAGGTTTCGCACTGGTCACAATTTTGTCCCACAAAATCAAGTGTGAGCAGGACCTTAGCAAGATTGCTTGCGCACGTTGCACAGTGCCCAGTGGTAGATTGCAAATTGATGTGAAATCATACAACAGTGCAGCAATGTAGTGGGGTGGGGGTGGGGGGGGTCGTCAGTCTGGTATCAGCAACAGGGTGGCATGTGCGGGGTGCGCGACCACTTACTAATTGCAGTGATGGAACAATTCAGAAAGATAGCAAACCAGTGAAATTCTCAACCAGGTGCAAGACGACCTCAGCGTGGCGGGCAATCAACCGCTGACTACAACTGTGGTATGTATGTATGTACAGGGTTAATACAGGAATCCTAGAGTTCCATTTACTACCTATTACTACCTATTTTACTACCTCTACAATATTTTTACTACCAGCACAAAATCGAACAGCAGCCTTTTTTGGGGTGATGGTGGATTCACAGCACTAAGCGATGTAAGATGATAGCCCATCTCTCACCAAAAACAAAACTTTATCCCACTTACTTGAAGGTGTAACTATGACTTTGTCTTGACTAAGACCTCATACGCATTAATATTCCAAACACATTTCAAGAAGACTTAGGAAATTTGTTTTTTAATATAAACAAAATGCAATGAAATTCAAGTTGTCACAAGCCGATGATTTACTTTCCAATAGAATATATGAATACTGGTTTGCTGCTGAGGTGTGACGGCAATACTTGCGCTCATAGCTGACCTTGAGGTTGCAGTCGCAGCGCTTTGTGTAGCACCAAAAAACGAAATAGGGATCTGTTCCCCGCGTGCACGAATCCGCTGCTGGTGAACGGTGGATGCTCGGTGTGATTTGATTGTTGTTATACGTCCAGGTCAAATTTATATTTTTTTTCTGCACACTTTACAAAACGCCTCTCGATGATTCCCCATGACCGGCTTAACTCTCTGGGGTCTGGGGTATATTTGGCCATTTTTGACAACTGTTGTTTTTAACTTTATAGTTGACCTTAGAAACTGTTTACCTTGCCTTGTTTGGTATCATTTTTTTCACCACCACCTCATGTGTGTGACTGTATAGTTATTCTTTCATTTTGACATACTGTATTAACACATTGGACTTATAATCACATAAAAACATAAAATCAGAGTAGAAAAAAGTTTGTTTTTTTTACTGTAAAAATCACAAACATGCTTAACGAATTATTTTTACAACTTAAAATGCAAATATAAGTTGGAAATTTGCAAAACTTGTGTAAAAATATAATAAATAAAGTTATATACAACTATTCATATTAAAATGTGGGAAAGGCCTCGGGCGTTTTTCTGTACAACTATTGGCAGAGCAATCAGGACTCACATTAAGATGCTAGACAAATTATTTATGCCAGCTCAAAAAAACAGTTTCTGTCCTCCACAAGACTGAGGGGCCCATCACAGGGAAAACTTGCCAATAATGTTTCTCTACCACGTTTTCACCTGCTCCTCAGCAGCCAAATGAGAAGAAGAAGAAGAAGAAGAAGAAACAGCCTTTATTGTCCCACAGAGGGGAAATTTGGGTGTAACAGCAGCCGCAGTTATTATAAATATAAATATAATAATTTACACTATTAAGAATATATATATATATAAAATCAACAAAAAAGATTAACCTTAATACTACTAATAATAACAATACTACTAATAATAATAACACTATATACAATAAATACAATAAAATATACAAATGCACCCAAATGCATCATGTTACTGCATAATTTTCTGATTGGTTGATATGGTGCATTTTTCCACCAATAGGAAAGGGGTTGTCAGGAATTATTTTGTTTTGTTTTTATTAGCAAGCACTTCCTGTTAGCGAAACTCACATTTGTGCCTTTTATTTCTGCACAAAACGCGCATAGAAGGTGAGGACAATATACAGGAAAAAGCATGGCGTAAATTATTGGGCATAACTCTGGTTTTACTTGGCCTATCAACGTAATTTAAAAACTGGTACATAGTTTGAAGTCTGCACTTTCGATTCATGTTAAGACTCAGGGCAGACTCCGGTGTGTCTGTGGACTCCAGAGCTTTGAATGATGGGTCATCAATCCAAAGAGTTTTTGTTGACTAAAACTGGACTAAAACCATCACATTTAGAAATGACTAAAACTGACTAAAACTAAAAAGCTTTTTCGTCCAAAAGATTGAGACTAAAATTAAAACTAAAATGGTTGCCAAAAACAACAATGCTCATTTTTCATTTTGGCTGCCTTTCATTCTGTTCTCTGTCAGGATGATCCCACTCTGCTTCTGTAATGTTAAGTTTTTCTTGAGGTCTGTGCTCTGGGGAGGCCAAGCCATGACTGATAATGTTCCATTGTGCTTTTCTATCCAGGTATGCTTTTACTGCATTGACAGTGTGTTGAAAAATGTCACGATGAAAACTGAAGCTGTTGCCAATCACACACTCCCAAATTTGATTAGTGTGATTTTCTGGCCAGGTATGCTTTTACTGTATTAGCAGGGGGGTTAAGACTACATCTTACACCATCTTAAAATGCTGTGACTGCATCCAATCTCCAACTCTCTGTAAATACTACTCATGGACATTGATCAGTGATCATGATAGTGCATATGAATAATTGTGAAAATGAGTTCATGCCTCAATGTTAGGCAATGGTCCTAGTTTTGGTCATTAACTGTACTGTTTATGAGGCTGGAGAAACCTGCAGTCAGCTGAGACTGAAGAAGTCACTTGGATGAGTGATAAAACATTTGTCCCACTAACATATTTTGTTTACATGAAAAGAATCGACTTTCTGGAGCCTCTCACTGCTTTTGCCCTCAGTGAGATGTGCAAAGGTTTTGGCTAATAGCTCTTTGGGAATGACACGGTGCAAAAATATTATTTTATGCCTATAAAATTGTAGCCTCTTTGGCATTTTTTGTAGATTCAACTGAAGAAATGGGAACCAACCATATATTTTTGCAGCAGGCTGCTAGAAATAAAATGCAACAATTACAATTTAAAGTTTGTTCAAGTTGTCTGTTACAGTGGCTTGCAAAAGTATTCATACCCTTTGAACTTTTCCATATTTTGTCACATTACAACCACAAACATAAATATATTTCACTGGAATTTAATGTGAAAGACTAACAAAGTGGTATACAGTTGTGAAGTGGAAAGAAAATTATGATGATTCAAAACATTTTTTTACAAATAAAAAACCTGAAAATTGCAGTGTGCAAAAGTATTCAGCCCCCTTTTCTCTGAGTGCAACCAATTGCATTCAGAAATTACCTGATGACTGCTAATGACTAAAAAGAGTCCACCCGTGTGTAATCTAATCTCAGTACAAATACAGCTGCTCCGTGACGCCCTCAGAGGTTGGTTAAGAGAATATTGGGGAGTAAACAGCATCATGAAGTCCAAAGAATAAACCAGACAGGTCAGGAATAAGGTTGTGGAGAAGTTTAAAGCAGGTTTAGGCTATAAAAAGATTTCCCAAGCTTTGAACATCTCACGGAGCACTGTTCAATCCATTATCCGGAAATGGAAAGCGTATGGCACAACTGTAAACCTACCAAGACAAGGCCGTCCACCTAAACTTACAGGCCGAACAAGGAGAGCACTGATCAGAGATGCAGCCAAGAGGCCCATGGTGACTCTGGACGAAATGCAGATATCCACAGCTCAGGTGGGGGAATCTGTCCACGGGACAACTATTAGTCGTGCACTGCACAAATGTGATCTTTATGGAAGAGTGGCAAGAAGAAAGCCATTGTTAAAAGAAAACCATAAAAAGTCCTGTTTGCAGTTTGCCAGACGCCATGTTGGGGACACAGCAAACATGTGGAACAAGGTGCTTTGGTCAGATGAGACCAAAATTGAACTTTTTGGCCAAAATGCAAAACGCTATGTGTGGCAGAGAATTAACACTGCACATCACTCTGAACACACCATCCCCACTGTCAAATATGGTGGTGGCAGCATCATGCTCTGGGGCTGCTTCTCTTCAGCAGGGACAGGGAAGTTGGTCAGAGTTGATGGGAAGATGGATGGAGCCAAATACAGGGAATCTTGGAAGAAAACCTGTTGGAGTCTGCAAAAGACTTGAGACTGGGGCAGAGGTTCACCTTCCAGCAGGACAACGACCCTAAACATAAAGCCAGGGCTACAATGGAATGGTTTAAAACCAAACATATTCATGTGTTAGAACGGCCCAGTCAAAGTCCAGACCTAAACCCAATCCAGAATTTGTGGCAAGATCTGAAAACTGCTGTTCACAAACGCTCTCCATCTAATCTGACTGAGCTTGAGCTGTTTTGCAAAGAAGAATGGGCACAATTTTCAGTCATAAATGTGCAAAGCTGGTGGAGACAAACCCTAAAAGACTTGCAGCTGTAACTGCAGCAAAAGGTGGTTCCACAATGTATTGACTCAGGGGGGCTGGATACTTTTCCACATTGCACTTTTTAGTTTTATATTTGTAAAAAATGTTTTGGATCACGTATAATTTTCTTTCCACTTCACAATTGTGTACCACTTTGTGTTGGTCTTTCACATTAAATTCCAGTGAAATATGTTTATGTTTGTGGTTGTAATGTGACAAAATATGGAAATATTCAAGGGGTGTGAATACTTTTTCAAGCCACTGTATATGTAGACACAACTCTGGTTGATTCTTTAATTAGGGACATTTTTTATGATGGATTCATCGGTTTATATTTTAAATGGTACCTTAATTTGTTGTGGAAATGGTATTAGAGATGGAAAAAAAAGGTCAAAGAAAAATCCTGTTAATAATGCTGTTATTTTTGGTGGCATGCATTCAGAATTGTTTCGTGTTAGTGCCTTTTGGACTGTAACCATGCTCAGTTACACTTCACTGTAACTGGCTGGTTCAAACAACCCCTTAGCCCTGCACTGTGTAAAAATGATATATGAAAATATAATGATCTTTTTGTGGTGTACATCAGCTCATTACAGGCAGCACATTTTACAAAAGAACAGCAAAAGCACAGATTTTTACATAGTACAATATTTGTAATCCTTCAAACATTTAGCACTCCAAAAGTACAGAAACTCATTTGTATTTTACAAGTCCATTTGGAAGCTTGCATACAACACAGAATTAGGCTCTGGTTACAATTTATGATATGATTACTAATACTAAAGAAAGAAATATTACTAAAGCTAATTTGAATAGCACTTGTAAAAGCTAGGGTTACAACAAGCTTTATGAAAACCCATAAAACCAAAATAAAGTACAATTATGTGGAGATATTCAAACTTTAAGGAGAAATTTTAAAGACAGTTGGTTTATCAATTTAAATGAGTCATGCTAGAATTAAGTGCAACATCAAGAAAAAAAATAGAAATAATAACATAAAAACAAACCCAAACATGAAACACTACAGCAACAATTGCTAATTTAAAGGAAGGACTTCCAATAGAAATAGATTGTGAACAGTGCTTTAAATGAAGATATTTATCAATTAAGCCTGCGATGCCCAGGAAGGTCATTCTGCCTCTGTTGAATGACCTTCCTGAATTTGACCTTAGTCATCCTGCCTCGGTGGTCTTTTTGCAGCCTGGCAGATTTCCTGCTCTGTGCAGAAACAGCAGAGGTAATACCAGACTGCAGGGCAGAGTGAGCCAGACTGCAGACCCACCCACAGCACATGCAGTGGGGTTCTGGACTGAATTATCAAGCAGACTATTAACCAGGATTCCCGCAAACCTCAACCACAGAGCTCCCATTATGGCAGTGATTGTGCGGAATGCTCTCTTCTTTGTTTTGTCCACACGCTCTCTGTCCTGACCCCTCTTTCCTGGGCCTGGACGTATCAGAATGCAGAGAACTGAGAGGGTGCAAAAAGTGGCAAGACTTGTGCAGAAAACTAAAAGGCAGAAATGTGTGATGAAAGCCCAAAATTTGTTGAGCAATTTACTGAAACTGAGAAACACAAAACAAAGTAGCCAGGCACACCCAGTGCTGATGTTTCTGATCCTCACCCCACCGTCCTGTCTCAGACCCAAGTAGGCAATGGGATGAACAACAGCCATGTAGCGCTCTATGCAGGTGAGGACATGAAATAAATTCTGTCCAGGTGAACTGAAAGCAAATATGACATCCGCCACGAGTTTTAACTTTGGAACACTTATCAATGTACCACAACAATAAAAAAGAGTCCCCAGAATAGTTATCAGCTCTAGTGCAATCACATTATAGGTGAAGACGTCAGAGTGACTCGTCATCACTGCTGTGAAACCAGAACGCTGTTTTCTCCATCGCTGGTAGCCCAGGTAGACAACGAGGATGAAGAGAGGGAGAAATAATATGTTGGTCACTGAGAAAGCCGTGAAGATGAGAAAGCTAGTTCTGGATTCTGAGCAGTGGCTCAGTGAATCAGAGGAGAAATCAGAGCTGACGGAGACGTTGGCTGACATATTGTCTTGAAGTCTAAAAAAAGACAAGAATAAATGGAGGGACTGAGATCAAGAAGAACAAGGAAAGAGGGTAAGCTTCAGTGTAGGGTTCAGGAATAAACAGAGGTTGTTAAACTTAAAATGTCCTTACTGAACTGTTTATGCATGCCCACAAGGCTAATCCCAACACTTCCTCTCAGTTTTGTCTTTCCATAAAGAAAAAAACACTATTTTTCCACCCAAAGAACTAATTGAGTTTTATTACACATGGCTCCTGTAGGGAAGTCACCTGAGTGAGGGTTTATTAACCTCAGTACAGCCCAGTGTCCAAGCTGTATTTGTCACAGAAAACTGCATCTGGCTCTGTTGTTTGAAGTTGTCCAATCATGGCTGCTTGGAGTACAATGAATATAGTCTTTATCATGTGTTATCTGTTACATTAAATTTTAGTTATACAGTGTTCAAAATTGATTCAGTAACATTTGGGTCACTGAGTTATTACTTCCATTTTATTGATTTATTTTTAGGTGAATAACATTTGCATTTGAGAATGCTGCCAAGTATCTCATTCATAAAACCTAAAATTGTTCACTTTGAGTATATTTGAAGATTTTTTTAAGGTAAAAACTCCAAACCAAGGCAGGTGTTTCAAAAGTTTGGACACACTCACCCATTCACATTGTATGAATGGGTGAGTGTGTTCAAACTTTTGACTGGTACTGTAATTTCATTTACTGTCATTAAATATAACAGATTTATGGATGTTAATAGTTAACTTCCTTATGATCAAAAACAAGCCAAATAAACAAACCAAAAAAAAAAAAACCTTGAGAAATACTTTAAGAGTAACTCCAGATAAGATCAGCACAAGTCTGGGAAATCACCATCTCCAAACCTGATTACAGGATAATGGTGTTACGTGATTGGAAAAGAAAATGCTATGCTTCATTTTTGGATTAACCCATTCTGTGCTGAGTGAGTAACATCCATGTTTTTGGGAGACCTGAGTACTAAAACACCTTTACTCCTCATTATCTTGAATTTCTTGAATTTGACTGAAGATAGTTTGAAGATAGTTTTGAGAATTGCAAATGATGGGCATATGGGTTACCTATGCAAATAGAAAAAAAAATTCTGGGATCTTCATGCATATCTGCAGCATTGGATTCACTCCGGTCATTAAACAAAGTAAAACATCTTTACAATGCCTAAATAGTGAAATATGTGAACTCGTGAAAAAATTAGGTTTTAAAATCATCCAGCAGAAAGAAATTAAAGAAATGAATATAAAACAAAATTTCAGTCATTTAGTTATAACCCATAATGGGTGCATTTGTCCAAACTTTTGACTGGTACTGTATTTACCTAATTTTAAGACCTGCTATGGACCAGATTATTTATTATTGCCATGCTTTGATATATAAAAAAATTTAAATCACTTTCTGTGTTGTAAAGTACGGAGTATGTATTCTGTGTACTTTCTTATTACCGTAGCTGTATGCCAATCCTTTGTAATTATGGAAAGTTTATGGAAACCTTTAAAAAACCAAATATTTTACGCACAAAAGAGGTCTAAGTACCTTGACTACACTAACCCCTAGAGTTAACCATAAGGCTTACATTTACACATTCTTTAGCACTGTTAAGCTTATTTGTATTTGCAACAAGAACAACACATACATTTGAAGTTATTAAATATCACTCACCTTATCAGTGGAGTTTAGTGAGTCTTGCATGCATCTTCAAGCTCTTTACAGATATTTTTTCAATACTATATATATGTAATGGTTGTGTGTTGAGGGTGAATGTGTTTTTAATACATGTCGAAATGACAGATGACAGGGGGATTGAAAGGTTTTTGCATATTGCACCTGTTGTGATTTTGTATGACTCCGTGCTGTATTCAGCAGGCAAATTTTCTTTTTGCACCTTTCAATTTAACATGGGGACAGGGTCAGCCGAGGATAGTAGCACTGAAGGTTCAAGTGTTTTGCTCATTTGCATTTAAGGTACATGCTGTCATCAAGTTCTTTAGTTTGTTTCCATAATTACAATGTGATACCAAGGCAAACCTCATTAAATGCACACACAAAGATGCTTTTATGCAGATGCAGATACATATGTTATTTGGTCAGTGATTTCACGCCTCCTGATTGACCCCATCCATGCATACAGTCAGACTGAGGAAACACGGGTGTTCTGATTTGAATCAGCAGTAGATTTAGTTTATGGGTCATTTGAATCTTGTCAAATGATGACATAAAGCATAAGCAGCCTTAAGTCAAGTCTGTCTAATCTTTCCCAGGAACAAATCTTCTCCAAAAATAAGACTTTGTGTACATTAACATCTGTAGAAATTCCACATCGGTTTTTTTTTAGTACCATTAACTCTGCATTATGCCTGCTATACCAGTTTAATATTTAACAGCATTTCATACCATTGGTGCTGATGATTGCAGTGTGTCAGCTTTGAATGCATAGTTGGTCCAAAAATTTCTGAAAACTAACACAATTCTTGCTTCGCCAATTTTTGGCAGTTCATCTTATAACCAAGCAGGTATAGATCAACTGATGGTTGAAGTAGGGTCTGTCCATAGTGCTAGTCTTCTAGTAGACTTTCAGAGGGTACTTCATGTAGTCTTGGTAATCGGCTTCAGGGGGTCCAGGTTTCTAGCTTAGCCGTGATCTTATGTTTCTGGTCAGCTGCTCTGGTATTCAGCATACAAGTTATTTATGGGGGCTTGGTACCCAACCTGGGAGTTTGGGGATGATGATGTCTCCCCCCCCTGACCTGTCGTCCTGGCTCCCCCTTGCCGTAGCATTTGTGTTGTATCTCGTCAATCTCTAGTTGCGACCTTGGCCAGATCTGTGCCTTGCCACAATTCTGTCTCTGAGCTCCTTGGGCAGTTCCTTCGACCTCATGATTCTCATTTGCTCTGACATGCACTGTGAGCTGTGAGGTCTTATACTGTATAGACAGGTGTGTGCCTTTCCTAATCAAGTCCAGTCAGTTTAATTAAACACAGCTGGACTCCAATCAAGGAGTAGCACCATCTCAAGGACAACCAGAAGAAATGGACACCATGTGAGTTAAATATGAGAGTCACAGCAAAGGGTCTGAATACTTATGACCATGTATTATTGCAGTTTTTCTTTTTTAATAAATTTGCAAAAATTTCTACATTTCTGTTTTTTTTGTCAAAATGTGGTGCTGAGTGTACATTAATGAGAAATAAAATGAACTTTTTTTATTTTAGCAAATGGCTGCAATGAAACAAAGAGTGAAAAATTTAAAGGGGTCTGAATACTTTCTATACCCACTATATTTTTTAGAGATAACTACAGAAAAACTAGGGACAAACACATTACAAGAAACTAAGTAAGATTCAGACTCCAAAAACAAGAATTAAAAGGGTCAAGGTTACAGCTATAAAAGTCAACAATTAAGCACATTAGGAACCCAAGGAGAAAAAGATGACCAAAATTTAAACCTAAAAGAGCAGACTATACACAAGTAGATGATATCAGTAAGTATGAGCAAGTCTAAATTTCAAGAAAAATAGAGAACAAAACTCTAAGGGAGAGGCCAGCCACCCTTCGAAGGAAACTCATTTCTGCCGCTTGTATTCGCGATCTTATTCTTTCGGTCACTACCCAGAGCTCGTGACCATAGGTGAGGGTAGGAACGTAGATCGACCGGTAAATCGAGAGCTTCGCTTTTACGCTAAGCTCCCTCTTCACCACGACGGACCGGTGCAGCGTCCGCATCACTGCAGAAGCAGCCCCGATCCGTCTGTCGATCTCTCGCTCCCTTCTCCCATCACTCGTGAACAAGACCCCGAGATACTTGAACTCCTCCACTTGGGGCAAGAACTCGTTCCTGAGCCGGAGAGAGCACTCCACCCTTTTCCGACTGAGGACCATGGCCTCAGACTTAGAGGTGCTGATTCTCATGCCAGCCGCTTCACACTCGGCTGCGAACCGTTCCACTGCGAGCTGGAGGCCCCCCCCTGATGAAGCCAACAGAACCGCATCATCTGCAAAAAGCAGAGATGAGACTCTGAGACCACCAAGGAAGAAGCCTTCCGCCACCTGGCTATGCCTAGAAATTCTGTCCATAAAAATTATGAACAGAATCGGTGACAAAGGGCAGCCCTGACGGAGTCCAACACCCACAGGAAACGAATCCGACTTATTACCGGCTATACGGACCAAGCTCTCACTGCGGTTGTACAGAGACTGAATGGCCCGCAACAACGGGCCAGACACCCCATACTCCCGCAGAACCTCCCAAAGGACACCCCGAGGGACGCGGTCGAATGCCTTCTACAAGTCCACAAAGCACATGTAGACTGGTTGGGCAAACTCCCACGCACACTCGAATATCCTTGAGAGGATAAAGAGCTGGTCCAGCGTTCCACGACCAGGACGAAAACCGCATTGTTCCTCCTGAATCCGAGGTTCGACTAACGGACGCACCCTCCTTTCCAGCACCCTGGCATAGACCTGGTGAGGTGAGGGTGAGGAGTGCGGCCATCCGGGAGGGGCTCAGAGTAGAGCCGCTGCTCCTCCACATCGAAAGGAGCCAGTTGAGGTGGCTCGGGCATCTGATTAGGATGCCTCCTGGCCGCCTCCTGGGTGAGGTGTTCCAGGCATGTCCCACCGGGAAGAGGCCCCGTGGTAGACCCAGGACACGCTGGAGAGATTATGTATCTCGGCTGGCCTGGGAACGCCTTGGGGTCCCTCCGGATGAGCTGGAGGAGGTGGCTGGGGAGAGGGAAGCCTGGGCTTCTCTGCTTAGGCTTCTGCCCCCGCGACCCGGCCCCGGATAAGCGGAAGAAAATGGATGGATGGATGGATAGAGAACAAAACTCAAAAATGAATAATACTCAAAACAAAAAGGGAACCATGCACTTGCAAAACTAAAAGCCCTGGGTCCCAGACCCAGGGACCATGACATGTTTTCAGTGAGAACAATAAATATAAATGTTCTTTATACATTGATACTCTACAATTTTGCTTTAATGCCTGACTAACATACTTTAGCTAGCATATATATTGAAAATTAATTAATTCTATGACAGTTGCATATTTGGAGGTGCAGTCACACACAAGTGTGGGACTCAGTCATTCCTGGATGGGCACACACTTGTCAAATTAACAAGATTTGCTTAATTTACAGAACACGGTTGTTGTTTTTGGAGGCACAATAATGGCCAAATGCTTGCTTTGATTTGAATGGATACCAGTCTTTGTTTCCAGGTCATTTGAATCCCGTCAAACACCAATCATCATCATGTCAAATTACGATGTTCATGCCACACTAAACAACATGGGATCATGCAAAGCCAATCATTTGTTTGACTGCATGCAAGAAGGAACAGTGGTGCAGCAGTGCAAGAGTTTACTACATTGAAAGATACATTTAGCCATAGAAGCATTTACATCTTTTGGGGTATTAGTGAAGGACAGTCAGTGAATTTTCATCTGCAGGAAAAGAAGATTAAAAGAAATACGCCAAATGGCAAGGTGAGGGTCATTTAACTATCTATCTAAATATCTCAGTTAATATTTGCACTTTTCCATTATTGTAACTGAGCTATGTGTTAATTTTCCAATGGTTATTAACTGAAGTTGGTGATGGCAAAATGTTTGAAACATGCCTACCTCTGATTTAGAGCATTTTTTGTTTGAACTGAAATCACCTTTTTTTGTGAACTATGAATGTGATTACACAAATTACACACAGAATTGTTCAAATTCAATTTGATATATATTCACCATAAAAAGTCAGCTTTATCAGTGTTTGCAGATTGTGGTTTTGCTGAATGAAACTGTGGGAAATTTGATGATTATTCAAAATGTAAATATAAAAAGTGCTCAACAAGTTCACATTTAGTTCTTCTTTTTCTCATTATTATTAGTTTATACATACTTAATGATTTATTCTTTATTTACACACACACACACACTTGATGCAAGTTTACAGATTGTATCACAGTGGCATCAGTAAACTGTAACTATAAACACAAAGAAAAACAGAAAAGTGAATTTTAATGATGGTCTCACTTCTTGCTTCTTCCTTTTCTCCACAAAAGCTCACACACCACATAAAACATGTCAGACAACTCTTCCTCTAACTTCAACTGTTACTGGTCAGAAACTGGAGTTTCCAGTAACAGAACCTTCTTCATCACCAAGGTGATTTTCACCCTCCCTCTTTTCATCATCATCGTCCACCTGGGTTGTCAACAATGGAGGCGGCAGCGCTCTTTTGCAGCAGCAAGTCACTCTGACATTTTTACCTATCATGTGACTGCCATGGAGCTGATATGTGCATGGGGCACCATTCTTTTCATATGTGGCCAATACACTAATCAATCAGTGGCAGTTTTAATGGGGATTTTTGCAACCTCTATTGGTTATCCTGGAGAAATGTTCTTTAACATTGTGACATGTGTGGAGCGCTACCTGGCTGTAGTTCACCCCATCACCTACCTGGGGCTGAGACGGTCAGTTGGGGTCAGGATCAGAAACATCTCCATTGGCTGTGTTTGGTTGCTGTGTTTTGGATGGGTTTGTGTAATGGCTTTCTGTTCCCCTTATGCTCCCTATATTGCATATTTCTGCATGGCAACAGTCTCGTTAGTTACCACCTCTTTCTGTAGCCTCTCTGTTCTCTGTACTCTGATTCGTCCAGGGCCAGGGGAAAAGGGAGGGGACAGGCAGCGGGTTGATCAATCAAAGCAGAAAGCTTTCCACACCATCACAGCTATAATGGTAGTTCTCATGATGTCATTTCTAGGAACACTTCTTACACTTAGTTTGAATAACTCAAATGTGTTAAGTGAACTAGACCGGTGTATCATTGTACTAAGTGGAAACTGGTGCAGTCTGCCCACAAGCCTGGTTCTACCTCTGCTATTTTTTACAAAGAGCAGGAAATATGTCCTTTTGCTTTTTCAGCAAAAAGTAAAATCAGCTACACTGGATTTACACAGAATTCTATTATATTAGTGAAGAGTTTATTTCTCCAGAGTACAACACATAAATCAAAATGCAGTGTTGCAAATTTTGGCAAAGATGGTTGAGTTGATGACACTGAAGAAAAAAAGTTTTTTAGTTATTGTTTTTAAGTATTGTTCTCTCTTTAACTATTTTTTCTTGTATCTTTCCATTTAGTGTGAGTTTGCTACTGTCTCTTTCCTGCTGTAAAACCCCAAATTATCTGCACAGAGAGCAATACCACTAAGCATTATTGTACCTCCAAATCACTTTGTATGTGGCGCTTTTCTCAAAGACTAATGGCATTAGAATAGTGGGATTGAATTTAAATGGAACTGGTCTTCCCACATTTCTATTAAATTATTCACAGGGAAAGATTTTCCTTATGTGTGATAACTGAGGAAAATATAAATAAAATTAGAAAGTGCAAATTTTCAATTTTATGCCAACAACAGGTTTAGCTTGAGAGGGACAGGGTTGATCCCATTAAATTTTAAATACATTCTGTAAATCAAATGTGTCGTTATGGGATATGCTGTCTTGTTACTATTTTCAGTTAAGTCTAGCATTTCAGTGAGGGAATTATTTAGAAAAAGATTGCATTTACCATGCAAAAATTACATGTATGAAAGATTGTCTTATAGCTACACATATCTGTGCCATTACAAAACTATACTGAACTTAGATTGACTTGTATTTATATTTATTGCTTTAAGCATATATTAAAATGTGCACTAAGAAACTTAAAGCAGTTATTTTAGGCTATAAAAAATGTACATTTTTATACTCATCATAACTTTAGTAATTTTTTGATACACACCTCTTAAATGACATTATGTGATTTGACAATGTCACTTACATTTTTTTTCTGTGTATTTACTAATGGTCAATAACTGTATATTATCAATAAAACACTGATACACTGATGATATTATTGTTGTTGTTATTTTTTATTTATTTATCCTAAATTTTGTGTCCACCAGGGAAGGCATTGAGTGTAAAATCTGCCAGATCAGCTAAAGATGCAGACCTTTCTGCTTTGGTCGCTCCTTATCAAGGAAGTAGCCAAAAATACCTTTTTCTTTCTTTCTTTCTTTCTTTCTTTTTTTTAACTTGTTGTCAGTACTTGTTGGGGGTGGAAAGCTGACACCACCAGTTAACCGCCAGTTGCACAGGCCAAGGCACCAATTATAGTCCCTTGTCAACCTATTGTTGCTAGCAAAATATGTGACCAATTGGTAAATGGTTGCTGGCTTTTTCTTGGAAAATTGGTAGCAAAGACAATGCTGCACCAAAAACCTCATTGTGATTGCTTTAGTTACTAGCAGACTGCTGTCATCATCCATAATTTGCATGCAAGATGCTGACTCATCTGTATAGGCCAATAATTAGTGGCAGTGTATAATAAGTGGCAGTGAGTCTTGAAAAAGTGTGATAAGTGTATGAATGATTTCCTTCAAAGTAAAAATTGTGTTTCACTGCTGCAGACAACACTTTCTAAAAGTCCAACTTTTTCTTTGATTGCAATCAGCCTGTGATTTATATTTGTGTTATACATTAACATTTTCACTGCATTCAGGAGGGTAGTTGGCAAATGTTTGCAGACAAGTTGTCATCCTCTATACAGCCTGCAGGTGACCTCGGCAACCCGCGAGTGACCAAAGCCAGTGCAAGGAGGTTTTTTTGTTATAGTACCATACACCTTTTTGTGACCAATTTCTCCTAGCAACTGTCAGCAACCTCCAGCCACTTGTCAACTAGTCAGGGGATACACAACCTGTGGTTGCCAGAGGGTCTATGGTTGTGTGACTGGGGCCTAACTGAATCCTACCCCTAGGTGATCAGTGACTTAGTGGATGCTAAAACGTTCAAGGAAATGAAGCATTGCATGCCTGAATTGTTCATATATAAGACAGCAGAGAGATGACTGCTAGTCCTCCAGGATTAATTTAGGCTTTTTTTTTGACAAAGGTAAAATATTGACTGAATTTGCTGAAAAGACTGAAGATGTCTGAAAAACAGACTTGATGAGAAATTTTAATATGACTAAACCTTTTGTTTGTACAGTACCCTTTGTTCATGACCAACATGAATTGATTTGCTTTGATGTGCTTTTAAAATACATTCTGTGGTTTTAATCTGACTGTGAACAGGGTGTAAAGTCTCAGTGTCCCAAAAAGCTGTACACTACATGTAGTAAACAGTGGTTGTTGCAAGAAAGATGCAAAACGAAAATGTTCCTCTTGCATTTGAATTATGGGATCACACCATCACACATGTCCCTCATTTGTTTGACTATATACAAAGCAAAGCAAAAAAAGTGCAGTCATTGAACTTGGAGCTACAGGGGAAACAGAACAAGGTGCTGAAGGTGGCTGACTTTCTAGTAAAACAATAATGAAAAGCAATTTTTTTTAATAGTATATTCTCAAAAAGAAATTTATAATATTTATTTAAAAGCTGACTTTTTTTTTTTTGGCGTGGGGGACTTAGCATTTAATATTGATTACATTTTATTCCTGGACAGTTGTATCCAGATGGAAAGATAGATGTCTCCAAAAATACTGGATAAATCAACGTGTGCAATATAAATCAGATTATTCAAAATATAATTTAAAAAAAAAAGTGATTACAACTTTTTTTTTTGTTTTACCAGGTGGGGGTTAGCAGTGCTCCCTCACAGCAAGAAGGTCTTAGGTTCAGATTCACTTCAGCTCAGGCCTTTCTGTGTGGGGTTTGCATGTTCTCCATGTGTTTGCTTTGGTTTCTCCAGGCTGTTTGTTCATTATTAATAAATGTTTTTATTTAGTTATTTTAACAATTGTCTCTTGTTGTATTGACAATGTCGATGTGAGGGTGGACGACTCACTACTGCTAACCAAATACAGCTACTAGCAAGAATGATGCAACCTGGACCAGAAATGAACAGGTTCAGTCATGCTCATTCCATCATTTAATCCTCTTTGTTGATGAGCGCTTCATTCCCTCAGGGAAAGCTCCTGTCTGGATGGGGAAGATTTACATCAGAAGAGCTGCATACCTACCTTATTAGATCAGTGAGAACAAAATAGAGCCAAAGAGTATAAATATGTGAACGTTAAAAAGCTAAATAAATGTTAATACTGCTCCGTGCTTGCCTGATTTACAGTGTTTATTGATATGCTTGCCATTACAACATTAAACTGAAAAAACAAAAAGAAAATATTGGTATGCAAGTTTTTTTTTTTTTCCTTTTTTTTTCTTGGTTTACTGCCTACCAGTGTTAATACTTTCAAACCAACAATGGTGAGCTAATAAAAGGTAGCCTCACATGTTGGTTACAAGCAAAAAAACTTTCCATTTGATTACATGCACACTTCAACACCTTAGTTCAAATGATTAAAAAATATAGTAAAGTATTATTTATTATTATATCAGTTTGTGCTTTTGTCAGTGATGTGATTGTATCTCTTTTATACACCAGATGGTGCACCAACACTCCTCCAATCTTCCTCAATCCTTTTGTTGTGAGCTTTATCCAGTGACCATAAAGGCATTCTGACTCTGTGTAATAAAATTGTTTTTATTAAGAATTCAACAGCACCCGACATGATCAGAAAAAACAGTAAAGTAAAAAGTAATAAAATAAATAATTGTTTCCACTGAGCACCAGATTAATTATATAAATAACTAACAGCAACATAGAGTTTTTTAGGAATATGTCCAATCATTATATCGAGGCATTTATTGGTAAAGTGTGTTGTAGGCGTTTAACATAATGCAACATAGCCCAGTTTAATTCAGATTAGAGTTGTATGGTGGAAGATATGTCACAGTGAACTTATTAATCAGCAACAATTAGGGATGTAGAAAAACTTTTGAAATGACGTTTCTTTTTTTGCCATGGAGAACATATTTAAGATCTCAGAGCTCATGGTGATGCTGATTTCCTGCCGAGTCTTTGTGTGCAGCTTTGTTAATGTTTCTAGCCGCTCTGATGGCTGATTTCATAGATGTTTCGATCCAAGCGTGAGGGAAAGCTGTGTGTTCCCCGGCAAAGTGGATCCTGCCTTCACTTCTGAAGAGCTCCTTTGAGTACTCTATGTGTTGGTAGGGTGTGAAGAGAGCAAAGGCACCTAGGCTGTATGGATCAATGCCCCACCTTTTTACCACCACGCCAGTACAGAGGTCCCATACTTGCTCACCATGAATCTGTGCCAGATCTCTCAGAGTCAGCTCTTTGAGGGCTTCGTCAGTTGCAGCTTGGAGGAATTGGGAGTCGTCGGCCCAAGTGTATGAAGCCAGGAGGACGCCGATGGTCTTATTTTTTGGGAAACTGTGGCTGGGGTAGTAGATGTAACGAGAGGGCCCGTCTGTGATGCTCTTTCCTCCATGGATGCCGTCATCCTCCCAGAACTTCCTCTTGAAGGTGAGGAGGACTTTAGTGGAGCTTTCATAGTGGACAGCCCTCAAGGCGTGCATTTTTTGCATGGAGAGAGGTGGTTTGAAATCCAGGAAGAGCGCCGCTTTGGCTGTGGTTGTTACCAGGACGACATCAGCATGAATATCTGTTAAAAAGGACTCATCACTGCTCTGATATGACACAGTTACACCCTTGTGCGATTGTCTAATGCGTTTGACTGTGGAGCTGAGGAGGATGGGGCCTTCAAGAACGGAGAGAAAAGCCGTGGTGAGGAGATCTGTCCCACCAGTTATTTCATCATACCTTAAAAAAAGAAGAAAAGAAAGAAAGGACATTTCTTTATTCTTATTAAATCAAACACACATGCTTTTCTTATTTATAAGAATTCTATGATAGAAACTGCATGTGGTAATTCATGAAGCTGATTTGTGAATTGTATACAGCCAATACATATGCACTGGCATCAGCATCCAGTCTAGTGGGGATTGGAAGTAGTTGTACAGTACTTAAGAGGAAATGAGCTAGTAATAAACATTCAGGAATACAAGAAACTTCCTTTTGTCCCTGTGAGTTTTTGAGGAAGCAAAACACTGCAGCAGTCCTGTCAACACTTCCTCTATACACCAAGAACAGCTTCACCCATCAGCCACATATTATTTTAAGTTGTTTTAATTTTTAGGGGTTTAATAATGTCTCTCAGAGGATTCCTTTATCGACAACCTGTGTGAGTGTTTGGAAAGGAGAGTTCGGGTTTGTAGAAGTAAGACGAGAACTATCGATTGACACACAACTTCACATCCGTGTTAAATGTACTAATCTTACGTAGTGTTGTCATTGACGTCACTCTCGATGTAGAGCATCTCAGTCAGAGCCAGATGCATAAGGCTCTGTTCATTGAGCAGTTCTCCAATCATAATCACTGCCTCTTCACTTAGGCCGCCTTCCTGTATCAGATATTCCTGTGAAACCAAACATAAAAGTTCGCTTGATCTTTTAATGAACTGAACAACTTAAATTGAGTAAAAGTCTCCAATAAGGAACACGACTGACAACATTTCATGGCTTACAACATAAGCAGCTCACAAGATGAAACTGTGCTTTACCTTCACTGAATAATGGTCATATTTCTTAAATGCAGCTCTACATCCATGGGCCTCAACTTCATCTTTCACCTAGTAAAAAAGAAAAAAAAGTTAATTTACAAGTTGTTTCCAGTGGTTCTTTATGCAAAGACAAAAATTCTTCCTTCATCCTTCCACACCTTCTGCAAAGCCTTCTGCAGCAGCTGCTCAGCTGACATCCCCCTCTCACTTTCCGGTAGTTTATATTTCAAGATGTCTGGGTTTGCTGTCACTGCGTACGTCCTCTTCCGCAGTCCATGAACCAGGTAATAGGTGTTGGAGTCGTACATTCTGAACTGGTTCAGCTTGAGTCCCATTTTTTTGATAAACCAGCGAACGATTCTATTAAAAGATGAGGCCAATAGCTTGTTACTTTTCCAGTTTTTCTTAAAATAAAATGAATTAATTGCCTCAAATTGGACAAAATTAAATGTTTGAATCTTTGAACTATCTACATATGTCAGTACTTAAATATTTGATTTAACTACTGCAAACATGAACTTGTTCAAATGATGCGTTTGTTACTCTAACAAATACATTTCAGTTTCTTTAAGTAAAAGTAACATTTATGACACGCTAAAAGTAATTCTGGTAAAGCAAAACATGAAAATGTAAAACTTATTTTTACTCACTTGTGACTGTCCGGTATCCTCATTGCACCCAGTTCAGCATACCAACCATCGTTTTGATCCCTGTAGGTCTCCACCCGTCCTCCCACACGATGACTAGCCTCTATGATGGTGACCTTAATCAAACAGTTCAAGAATTAAAATAATAAAGAAACAAACTGTGGCTATAGATTATTAAATATTTGATCACTTAAAGCTGGCACATTCATGATATTTCACTACTAATTATGTGTCTTGTTTTTCACACAAACATAACAATCAAGACTAAGTTGAAAAACTTAAAGACAAAATAAAACTTGACATATATAACATTAACAAAGCAAGAGCACTATGAGGCACACCCTGCATAAATTAAGCCCGTTAATCCAAATTAAACTGTGATAAACATCAACGTAATGTCTCTCTGTCTTTTTTTTCTTTTATTAACTTGACAACTTCTCCAATCTCATTGTACATCCTGTATAATGACAATAAAGACATTCTATTCTATTCTACATGCATTTGTGAAGATATAAAACAACAGTCAAATTTTGGATTTTGGACATTTGCAAGTATTTAACAGGTCTGGGCTTTTGGACCACTGTGGATAAACTTCAAATCTACTGAAAGAGGAAAGATTAGAATTTATGAAAACACTGCAAACTAATACAAATTCAGATACTTTCCAGGATCTCAGTTTTTGCGAGGTGTGGAGTTATTTTTTGAACATTTTGGGGCTGAAAATAAATTACAGATGAAAGACAGTTGAAATGAATGGCTACAAAATCAAAGCACAAAAAAACAAACAAACAAACAAAAAAAAAGGGTTTTTTTTGTCTCCTTAAGAGTAGGGGAGCATTGCATATTTCAAAATACTTATAATGATATAATTATAACAAATGTAATGTGTGGTGCTCAAAACTATATCTCCTTTCAAATTAAACACCAAAGTTTCTTGGAACATTCTTGAGAGAACCAGCAGATGGCGCTGCTCACATAAACATTCAACCCTGTGCCGTGTACTGTAAAATGTAAATACCTTTTCTTCCTACTGAATGCAAATCAAACAATGAAAGTAGCATTAAAGTATCAAAAGTTTGCATGTACCCTGTGTCCTGCATCTTCCAGTAGCTTGGCAGCTGTCAGTCCAGCTATTCCAGCTCCAACAATTACAACGTGATGAGACTTATGGATGTGAGGAAGGCCAGTCTGTACTGTCAGCAGCAGCTCCTTATAGTCTTTGTCCTCCAGACAATTAGCCAACTCTTCCTTCAGATTGGCTGCAGCAGTGGTGGAGTACAGAGTGAGCAGCAGCACACTGATGGCAACTGAAAAAAAAAACATAGAAGATAAAATAGATTATTAACCATCCTTGACTAAGGAATATTTAAATTAAACTTACATCCTCAGAATATTAATCAGTTATTCCGTACAGGATAATTTTTCTTTGCTTTATTTACCTTTGAATTGAATAATTATCTTAATAAGACATTTGAGAAATTAATGTGACTGCCAGGCTTGCAGAATGGTATCCATTTGATCCCCATCTTTAAGTTTCAGGACACCAAAGGGTTATTTATAATAACAAAAACACTAAATGATGACACCATATTGGTATTTGAGCATGAACAATGATCTGTAACAGCTGATTTCATCACACATCTGGACTGAGCAATGTGAATGTGACATAATCATTTAAAAGGAGTCACGTGATTCAAGGGTTTTCAGTTCTTCAAACTGAACAGTGTAAAAAAGGTTAGTTTGTCACTTCTTGATAGTACGTGACTTTAAGTGCATGTTGTTACATTCCTAAAAAGCCTTCTCACATGGCGATTAAAAAAATGAACTCATGACTATCATGGTGCACAAAAGCAGAACTACACTTATGGCATAACATCCATTTCTTTAAAGAGTCAAAATCACAGACTGAGAAAGGACAGCTAAGTTTGCACGTACAGCAAGCTTTAAACAAATTCTCCACATTTAAAAACTGAATGCCCAAATTTTAGAGGGGAAGATTTTTTCTTACATTTTCAAGACTTTGGAGGCACAAAAGAAAATAACATTGCAGCAAAATGACTCACAAAATGTCCACTTGTTTATTTGTGGCTCCATGTCCCGTCACACATTTGTCTTCTTTTTTCTTTGGAGGCACGATGAGGAAGAAGAGAAACAGAGTCATAATAAGAAAAAAACAGAAGCTGGAAACTCCATATAGTACATTTATCTAGTCAGCATCTTATTCAGATTGGTACATTTCAAAAAGAGGAAACATTCTCTCATCTAAAAATTTTACCACTGCAGCTCGTTTCATTTTCCCTTCTGGCAATTACCTTACTACTGGTATTGATGCTATTTATATGCTCATTTATTATTGTTTGTGACTATTTTTGGAGGGATACATACTTTTCTTTTTTCTTTTCTTTCTGAGAACAGAAGAATAAAATTTAAATTCCATATGTAAATACAACCTTAAGTGTCTCATATGCATATAATAAGAAACTTAATAGATATTTTCATAATTGCATACATAGTTTATGTATGTGTCAACAGCAACATAAAGTACGTATGCAGGACGGTGACACCAGAATAGCATTTTGAATGGGTTTATGTTTATTTTTTAATTTTTAAATATATCTAACTTAATAAACACTTAATTTATGTGTTAAATCACCAAAAATTATAGCGAAAAGGCAACTTTGGAGATATATTTGTCTTTTATTCTTTTATATTCTTTTCTTACTTCTGTGCTCTCACTTCTGTAGCCTTTATTTTTTTTCATTTTTCATTCTTTTTATTTTCAGTGAGGTTTATCATATGTCTAAAGGTCACAAACAGAGGATATGTTTTACCATCTCCAATAAAGAAATCACTCGAAAATGATGTATAATTATTCAAACATTCTTTGACTTTGCTTTAGAACAAAGGATGAAAAGACACAACTTTACTGAAAGAAACTGGATTTACAATAACTTTATGTATAACTAGGTAGATAACATAGATAGGTTTCCACACAGGCTCTCTTAATCCTGAGTAATGCCAATAACATCAAATATGGATTCCCAAATAAACAATAAATACACAACAGAGTTTGCTTTGCTGTAAAGAATATAGAAACTTTTTATAATCTTCTAAAAACAGTCAACAAAAACGCACGAGGTCAGAAAACCCATAGACTGCCATAACTAGAAGAAATAAAACAATCTTACCGTTCAAGGAGCTTGCAACATCTGACTGGGTTTGATGTGGAGGGAGTTTTATCTATATATATATATGAGCTCTCTGTAATTTACAGTCTCAGCCGATTGCGTCACCCAAAGGGCAGGACGGCTCCCTCTACTGCTCTTTTTTTCTGAGGTTTTACTTTTGGTTTCATTAGTTTTTCACTGCCTACATACAACCCAGCGCTCTGCTGCACCATTCAAACATTGTTTTAATGAGCCAAGGTTTTTCTTCAATGCATGCACACTGTACTCTAAGAATTTGTATTGGATTTATTTATTGCAGTCTAGTAAAACAAAACAAAAAATAACTGATATTGAAACTGACTGTAACTGCTTTCCAGGAAAGAGATAACCATGCAAATAATATTTTATCTTTTATGCAGAAGTTATTGATAAAACCCTTTTTAGAATAAAGGATGAACACACAATATTAATACACTTAATTATAGCTTGTGAGTGTACAATAACTTTAATTCTAAGTAGGTATCAATAGTATAGGTAGGTATCCACACAGGCTTTATTTGTTAATATAGAATATTAGAATATAGAAATGTGTAGCATATTTTAGCTTTCTGTCAGCATGCCTTATATTTGTGTGACTATGAAAAGATTTATTGTCCCATTTTTTTTGTTTTTCAGTTTAATCTTATTTAGACTTGGCAATTTTTGTCATTTTTATCCCCCTTTTGATAAGCAAAAACAAACAAATAAATTCTTACCTAACTTCCTCCCTCAAAACAGGCAGGACTACATTCCCTCCTCTGTTTTTGTTTCTCTTTTCAAATTTTTTTCCCCTGGTTCTTCCAGTCACCTGCTCTACAACAGCTGTTTTGGTCTCATGCATATGACTCCCTTCAAATCTGTCATTACTCTTTCATTTGATGAACAAATGTTTGTCTTTACAGAAGTCACATTTTCAGTGGCAACACTCACAGGAGCCATAACTTTGATGATGTTTGATTATTAGAAAGAAAAAAAAAACAAGACTTTAAAGATTAAGACTGACCACAAGAAATCAAATTAAAAATTTATTGCATGAAAACTTTATAACACAAAAGGTGCCTGACACAGATATACTCTTTAATGGCACTGACACAAAAATCACATGCATCCAATGAAGTTTTTCAATTTATCCTTGATACTGATTTGCATAACACTCTGAATATAATAGTAACAGATTTTTAAGAGCTAGAGAAATAATTAAAGAAAATACAATGAGCTGGAGGGTCTGCAAGCAAAGGCCTGGCCACCATTTATGTTTGGATTACTGAATCCCCTCATTGATGTTTCCAGGGGCACATGGAAACATTGTAGAGTTTGTATAAATTATGATTTACTTAAATGTATTTGTAGTTATGGGGAAAATAGCCATCTAAACAGGAACACAAACTGTGTGGTGTGATGCTTGTGTTTTCAATTACAATGAAAGAAGAATAATTTATAAGCTTGGAAAGAATAATAGTTTAGCAGTCTAAAATGTGATGAAATAACTGGCAAAAAACAAGTCAACATTTTTAAAATAATGCATATTTTGTTTCATTAATTAGTAAATGTAATGCATAAACAAGACTGGTTGCAGAAAGTAGATAAATGTTTGAAAACTGTAGTAGACTGGATTGTACTGGATTGGTCAGAGCCTAGAGTTCATCTCGTGGTTGACATTTAGAATCTGAATGCAGCCGTGCAGCTCTGTTAATGTTTTTTGCTGCCCTGATTGCAGATTTCATAGATGTCTCAATCCAGGCATGAGGAAAGGCTGTGTGCTCACCAGCAAAGTGCACCCTGCCTTCACTTTTAAAGAGCTCCTTAGCATATTCTAAGTGCTGGTAGGGCGTGAAGAGAGCAAAGGCACCCAAGCTGTAAGGATCCATGCTCCACTTCTTCACCAAGACCCCTGTGCAGAGAGCCTTGATGTGGTCACCATGAATCTTTGCCAAATCTCTCAAAGCCAGCTCTTTAAGGTCTTCGTCACTTGCACCTAGGAAGAGTAGTGAGTCATCAGACCAGGTGTAGGACGCCAGGAGGACACCGATCGTCTTATTTTTGGGGAAACTGTGGCTAGGGTAGTAGATGAAACGAGAGGGCCCATCCGTGATGCTCTTTCCTCCTCGGATGCCGTCATCCTCCCAGAATTTTCTCTTGAAGATGAGTAGGATTTTAGTGGAGCTGTCATAATGGACAGCGCTCAGGGCCTCCATCTTTTTTGGGGGCAGAAGTGGATTGAAATCCATGAAAAGAGCTGCTTTTGTTGTGGTTGTCACAAGGACAGCATCAGCATGAAGATCGGTAAGAGAAGACTGTTGATCTGCTTGGTATGATACAATAACCCCTTTATGGGACTGGCTGATACGCTTGACTCTGGAGTTTAGGAGAATGGGGACATCGAGGACAGTAAGAAAAGCTTTGGGGAGACGGTCAGACCCACCATCCACTTCAAAGTAACTTAAAAAAAAAAAGACATATATATTTGTATTAGAATGGATGGATGGATTCTTAATGAAACTGTTTTCTGTAGAAAACAATGATGAATGCATTGATTACTTGTATAATTAAATGTTTAGTTTATAATGAACTGTCCAGGGCATGAAGACTTTAAGCACCTCCAGTCATTTATGTGTGTATGTGAGAGAGATAATATCAAAAGCATGCATTCCTTTCTATACTGCACCATTTTGGTCTAACAGGTTCAGTCATGCCAATGCTATGGCTTCATTTTATGTGTAGATGAAACTGCATACCTTTTGTCAAAGTTAGTCCCTTGGTGATAAACACAGTGGAAGGTTTATATGAGAAGAATTGGATACTAATCTTAATAAGTTGGTGAGAACAAACTAGTGCTAAAGATATGTTGGCATATGGAAATGTTAAAATGCTGAATAAATATTGATGCCACTCATTTCTTTTAGCAGTTTGATGTTTGCATTGTTTAATGATATGCTTGCAAAAGCAACATTAAAGTGACGCAAGTAGAATAACATCTACTTGGCACACATTTGTTTTTTCTTGGCATACTGCATACCAGTGTTACTACCATCACGCCCACAATCGGTAGCCCCACGGGCATGTTACAAGTCAGAGCTGCTGCTGTTAATTGCAAACAAATGCTTTCAGTTTTAATTTTCCACACTTTAATTGTGTTCTTTAGTTCAAGGGATTTAAAAAAAAACAGTAAAAGTATTTTATATTATTATCAGTTTATGCTGTGTGAATGAGGTGTCTCTGCACCAGATGATGGAGCTGAACCATAATTAAGTTGTGAGCTCTGC
>CM024194.1:15705661-15893161 GCA_013435755.1 Amphilophus citrinellus
GCTTCTATGGACATGACGTCCATCTTTATTGAAGTTCGAGGTGAAGCTGGAGGAAGTCGTCTTGTTTCTGCAGTGAAGAGTCGCAGCTTCTCCCTCCATCACAGGAACAGCAGGAACCTCCAGGATCACAGAACCAGCTGAATAACATGAATATGAGATTTATTTGTTAAGAAATTCATTTTAAATCAATCACAAAACACTGTAGTCTTGCTGGAAACATACCAGTGACAGCAATGTTGATGCTGTTGCTTCTCTTCCCTCCTTCAGTTTCACACCAGTACTCTCCACTATCGTCTGTATAAACATTTTTAATGGTGCAGGACGATCCTGCTGGTGTTTTCTTGTTGGTGTGACTACATAAGTTTATTTTCCCTTTGATATTATGCACAACTTCCCAGTACACAGCACCCTCACAGTAAAATATCACTGATTCATACTAAAAGAACTGCAGTCTGTTTGGAACGATATGAAGAGAAACGGCATCTGAGGGAAAGAAGAAAGAAAGATTCAGTTTAAACTTGTACAAGTGGCGATATAACTCACAATAATCACAGGTACCTGAGAAGGTGGTTCACTAAAACCACAAACACAAAACAGTAAATAACATTTGTGTCAATTAGCACATTTATGGGACTCACCAGCTTTCTGTTCATGTGCACACAGCAGGGTCACGAGCATCATCACTGTAGAGACAAATAAGAGCTACAGATTACAAAAGAGTCTTGTTGACACTTATCACTGCTGGAAAACAACATCTCACAATTGGTACACAAAAATACAAAAAAGAAAAAAGGAATGAACTTTCTCACACAGTCTGATGCACAGACCTCTGACTGCCATGCCGTCTTGCTCCTGACTGTGTGGACAACTGACAACAGGCTGTAAAGGCAGTGAGTGTGGGGTGTTTTCCTGTGTGGCTTCTTTCTTCAGCTAAAGCAATGCTAAATATGTAAAAATAGCTTTCAAAGAAGCTGCGCTGCATTCAAGTTAGCTGCAGTGTTTCAGTTCACTATCAAAGGCAAGTAAAAGACTAATGTAATGCTGCAGTGTTACATTAATATTTCTCATGTTTATCATGCTAGCATACATTTATGAGCACTGAGCCCAGTAAGTAAGTAGAGACTGAGCTTGTAGAAAAGTTATTACCAGAACAGAAAAAATCTAATAATAACACCAATAAGAATAACATTAATAAATCTGCTGCTGATGGCTTCATCATTCAGTAATACATCATAGAGCTTCACAGAGGCTCCATTTCCCCCAATCTGCCATTATCACATTTCCAACTGAAGTTCACCCCTGGGTCCCACACACAAAAATGATAGGTTACTGTAACTAGGGACTAGGGGTGTGCGATATATATATATCGTCTACGATAATATCATAATTGCCGTGTTAATGATGTGTGAGCTGATGTTATTGAGTATGCTTACGAATGCTTTAGTACAGGCTGCCCTGTGTGCGAATTGAGAGTGCCCATACTTTGCGCTAGCATAGCTGCCTAAACAACACATCTAAAGCCGGAAATGAGTGAACGCACAGCGCCAGAGAAAGAAATTCAGCCTCGCAGTCTACCGCCTTAAATTTAAGGCGAGGAGGTGGTTTGGATTTGAAAAAACTGACATTGATCAAAAGATGGCAGTTTGCAGACTTTGTAAGAAAGCTGATAGCTCGACAACTAACCTGTTCCATCATCAACGAGTATGAGGAATATGAAAAGTTTCGGGAACTCGCTGTCCAAGACAAACCTAAATCAGGTAAAGTGTCTGGCAAAACAGATACACAAACCGCCCACCCCCCACCACGTGTCCACAACTAGAGAGATAAAGAGGAAGATAATGGACGGCTGTTAATTTCCTTTACGTTAAAGTGCTGTCATGGTCCTGGGCCGTCTGCCCAGCATTTTGTGTTTAGTTTTATTTTTCCCTGAGTTTTGTTATTTCCCAGTTTGTTTTGATGCTCTTGTTACCTTTGTCCCTGTCTCCCCTGCGTCCACGGTCTTGTCTCTTTTGTCATTTTGTCTTGACCCTGACCTCCTGTGTTTTCATGTTGTTTTATTCCTAGTGTTGTGACTAGTCTGCGTCTCTGTCCCCCGTATGTAGTCTGCGTGTACCTTGGTTAGTCACTTCCTGTTTTATTTTGCCAGTCTTGTGTTCCCTGTGCTTTGTGTTTAGTTTTGCTTCCCCTGTGTTATTAGTTTCATCTGCTTCACCTGCTGTGCCCTGCTGTTTCCTCTTTCCCTGATTACCTATTGTGTATTTAAACCCTCAGTTTTCATCTGTTCTTTGTCGCGTTGTCATCATTGCTCCCTGTGTCTCCCTGTTCCGCCCCAGTTTTGGTCTAGCGTCTGTCCCAGTATAGGTTCGTTTTTGTTTTCTGTTTCATCATCCAAATAAACCACCTTAAGTTACTCTCTGCTGAGTCCTGCATTTTGGGTCTAACCCCTGCAGCCACACAGTCCGACATGACAAGTACGTATGTTACAAACACTCTGTCATAACGTTCTAGGGGCTGAAGCGGTCTACCGAAAATTGGGTTTCCGATCAGATGAACGTGTGTATTTTCTGTGATTATTTATTTATTTATTTATTTTTTCTATAATGTAGGGGGAATCCCCCTGGACAGCCTCTTTTTGGATTTGTTTTTTCATTCTGTCAAGTCTCCCATATTGAGCGATTGCCTTTGAAAAACTCGCCAAAGTTTTTCTGTTTACACTGTCAAGCCCAGGACACTGTTGAAAAAGAGATTTTAATCTCTTATATCTCTCTTATATTTTATTTTATTTAACCTAATTATTTATTAGGTTAAATTAATATTTAACACACTAAGATAATGTGTCAAAAACACTGATTTAAGTCTTATATTTTACCAGCTTGCGCTTCTTTTATGAATACATTTTTAAATAATACAAAATATTGTTTATTATTGTGTTTGATAAAAGTAACTGCATTTGTCATCCTGATACCTATTTAGTTGGTTGTGACGAGAGATCCTTGTGTTCATGTCTCTGTGTTTTTGTGTGTGTACCATAAATGAACTACTCCACACTACATTAGCTCACCTCCCTTCTTTCCTTTAGCCAAGCTAATCCTTCAGGCAGAGCAGATTTGAAATTCCTGCTGAGCCTGGGGCCCCTTACTGGATTCATGCCCAACCTATTGTTCCAACAACAATCACGTTGGCACTGCTCTATCTATTTGCTCACACACACACACACTTATATATGTCAAAACTGAAAATAAAGTAGGTGAAAGGTTTGGTTTCTACAGCTTTAACTGCTCTCTACTAAACGCAGCCTGGGCTTGTTTTGAGGATGTAGCAGGAGTGCAAATTCACAAAGTGGAGCAAAGGAGGTGTTCTACTTTTAATCCACTTCCAATACTGGGGCACACTGAACTGCTATTATGTTATATTATAGAATTCACATCATGTGTGCATATGAAAAAAAGAGAATTATCCTTGAAGACTGGCTCTGATTATTAAAGACTCAGAGTATTTGGAGTAATGCAACCTTATATGATCACAAAGAGGATAGCTTAACTGAGACTTTCATTTAAAATAATGATGTAATGATGATGATAATGATGATGTGAATAGAAAAGGTTGTTTTTGTGATGAAATATAAAAGAACAGTCACTGACAATGAACTTTTACATATGAAATCTATTTAATATAAAATTTTGCAGTCAAAACAAGTTTCTACCTGAGGTTTTTCTTCCCATTTACTTTTTCAGCAGGTAAAACAATTAAAGATTAAAAAGATGTTCAAGGCTGATAAACTTTTATCATTGAAAAACGCAATCTAAAATAATAAGTAACCTGTAAGAACAAATTCTTCGTAATAAATTTTGAGATATCTAATGATAATATTTTACTGTGCAGCACATGAAGAAAATAAAAAGCACTCTAAGAGACTGTGACTGAACCCGTGCAGACAACAAAGGTTAAATCTCACTCAAGTTCATGTCCTGTTATTCGAGAATCACTCAGTTTAACTCAACCCATGAAACCTGATTTCTAATAATGCATCATAATAATTCAATTAAAATTTACATGTAAAGAAAGTTGGAAAGCAAAAGTAGTACAAAAAAAACTGACTGTTCATGAACTACATGGAAGTTTTAATCAAATTACAAGCAAGGACTGTTGGTAAAAATGAAAGAATGTGCTCACAGTATGTTTAGATGAAGAAAGGGCTTTAAAGAAAAATGTGCCCATCCCAGCTGACACTGCAGGGAAGAGACAGGATACAGCCAATTTACCATCACCAGTTAATCATACATATCTTTGTGAGAGCCACCTGAACGCCAGGTTCTACAGCTAAATCCAGAATCAGTGCATTAGAGCTCATCTCGGATTTCACTTTTAACTGACTCTTTCTTTGCAGCTTTGTTAATCTTTTTTGCTGCCCTGATTGCAGACTTCATTGATGTCTCGATCCACCCATGAGGAAAGGCTGTGTGCTCACCAGCAAAGTGCACCCTGCCTTCTCTTTTAAAGAGCTCTGTAGCATACTCTAAGTGCTGATAAGGTGTGAACAGAGCGAAGGCACCCAAGCTGTAAGGATCCATGCTCCACTTCTTCACCAACACCCCTGTGCAGAGAGCCCTGACCTTCTCACCATGAATCTTTGCCAAATCTCTCAAAGCCAGCTCTTTAAGGTCTTCGTCACTTGCACCTAGGAAGAGTAGTGAGTCATCAGACCAGGTGTAAGAAGCCAGGAGGACACCAATGGATTCATTTTTTAGGAAACTGTGGCTGGGATAGTAGATGAAACGAGAGGGCCCATCTGTGATACTCTTTCCTCCTCGGATGTTTTCATCTTCCCAGAACTTGCTCTTGAAGGTGAGCAGGACTTTAGTGGAGCTGTCATAATGGACGGAGCGCAGGGCCTCCATCTTTGGGATGGAGAGAGGGGGATCAAAATCTATGAAAAGAGCTGCTTTGGCTGTTGTTGTTACCAGGATGGCATCAGCTTGAAGTTTAGTAAGAGAAGACTGTTGACCACTCTGGTAGGATACAGTGACTCCTTTATGAGACTGGCTGATATGCTTGACTGTGGAATTAAGAAGAAGAGGAACATCAAGGTCCTTACGAAAAGCTTTGGGGAGAAGGTCTGACCCACCAGTCACTTCACTGTACCTTTAAGATAAAAAGAATGCATACAATATGTATATTTATTTCATGACTTTTGTACTAAACACTTTCTAATAAACATTTATACAGTTTAGGTTAGTTTAAGAATAAATTGTGGTCTCCGATGTTTTTTTCCTGGACATAAATTTAAGTTTTCCTTGTTTCAGACAGAAAATCCAACACATCACATCAGCAAAGCATGCAATTAGGTTAAAGAGGACATATCATGCTTTTAAATCCTTCCTTTTCAAATGTAAATCATTCACTTGTGGTCTATATAAAGTACAACTGCAATGCTTTGGTCTGAATTCCACGTTATTGAAGCTCCACAGACCACTTGTTTACCCCTGTTCTGAGGCACATCTTCGAGCAACTCGTTTTGTTGCGTTCTCCTTAAATCTGAATGAGACATTTCATGCCCCGCCCCCCTCCAGGTTGCAGAGCGTTCCACTCCACCCCATTAAGCCATTTTTGTGGTTTGATAGCAGCGATACGATTATCTACTGGCAGAGAAACAGGCACTTTGAAGAGGCTCTGATGCCAGGGGGCGATGTAAAGAATCGTGTGGGACACCTATCAACCAAACATTTTGACTTGTCTACTTGCAACTTTGGCATAACTGAACTTGGACTACAAATCGCTGTTAGAAAAAAAAAATAGATTCACAAAATTGGTTAGCCGGAAGTCCATGACCTTGTTTAGCAGTTCAACAGCAAATACTGTGATGTAACAGACAAGAAAACGTAACAGGGAATAGAGAAAACTGAACAGCCTGAAAAATTATGACTCAAAAAGTATATACAGTAAAGATATCTACGCAGCACTGGGAGAGAATACATTTAAATTTCCTGCACTCCTAGACACTCAAAGTACACAAAAAATTTATTCAAGGGCTAAAAAAGTGGATTTTGCATGATATGTCTCCTTTAAGGCAATGAGTTGCTCTGTCCTCCACTTCAAATAATTAAAATCTAAAGCTCCTCTAAAGATGTCAATGAACACTTAATATGCACATTTTTAACTGGGCAACTGTGAATAGAAAAAAATCCACAACTTTCATCCTTAAACACATTAAGAATTTGACTTAATTCTCAGAACATTTCATGACCTAATTTGTGTCACTTATAACTTTGATCTCTCCTGTGAAATAAGTTATATTTAGTTTAGTTGAAAGGCCTTACGTGACATTGTCACTAATGTCAGTTTGGTCATAGATCATTTCAGTCAGTGCGGTGTACATAAGACCCTGTTCGTTAAGGAGGTCTCCAATCATCCTGATGGCTTCAGGACTCAGACCAGCTTCTTCTTTCAGGTACTCCTGTTAGGCAAACAAAGATTCTGGTTATGAAATCAAAGTGGTTCAGAACAAAGGATCAAACTTTAACTATCATGAACTTTACCTTCACTGAATAATGGTCAAATTTATCCAGTGCAGCTTTACAACCATGTTGTTTAACTTCCTTTTTCACCTACAGTACAGAAAATATATCACATGAGATAATGTCACATGTACATATTCAGTTACCTATCTGCACAGACTCCTATATGGCAGGCAGATGTAATACCTGAATGAGCTCATATTGATTTTGGACTGCTCAGAGCTGTGTTAACCTCACATTAGACAGCAGATTACCATCAACTCATCTAGAGTTAAGGTTGGGGTTTGTTTTAACCACATGCTAAAAAGGACGGTTTTCAGAAATGAGGACACGTTACCTTTCAACTGATGTCTTGTATATTTATTTTTACAAGCTTTTTTATTTGGATGCTGTAAACATGATTTTTTAATTATTTATTTTTTAACAAGAGGAGTGGACACTGACGTAGTCCAAACCCTTCCCCTACACCTAGATGGAGTAGTAGATGTTCAGAAACTACTGTAATTGGACACAGATGACTCTGCAGTTAGAAGATTGTTAACCTTTAAGAACAGCTTCTACATATGAAAAACTACAATGAACAGTTAACAAAGTGCACTCATCAAAATCCAGAAAGCGACTGCAATTATTTTGACCTGCTTGGGAGGCATTACAAAGTCTTTTCTGTCCAAAAAAAGGATGTTTTTTTAATGCCTGCTGGTAGAACCTCCTTACCCCTCCACGTACCTTCTCTAAAGCCTGCTGTAGAAGAGTGTCAGCTGATTGATGCGTCTCTTTTTCTGTTAGATTGTACTTCAGGATGTCAGGGTTCTCCTTCACTTTGTATGTCTTCTGTGGCTTTAGTCCATTCACCAGGTAGAACGTGTTGTTGTTGTCCATGATGAACTCATTCAGCTCAACTCCCAGGTCTTTAGCAAACCAGAGGAGAATGCTGTTGAACAGAATCAGGTTGTGAGTGTCCCCGGAGATAAAAAAAAAAAAACAGGAGCAGCAGTAGACTATCACCACTGTTGTATTGAAATGATTAGTTTTTAAATAATTACTTTTACTTACTGATGAGAACTCGGGATCCTCATGGCCCCAAATTCAGCATACCAGCCCTCTTTCTCATTCCTGTAGGTCTCCACACGCCCACCAACCCGTCCACTAGCCTCTAATATGGTGACCTTATTTAAATATTACAAAATACAATTTATATGTATTGTTAATATATATGAAATGTGGGTTTTATTTAAAAAGAGTTGTAATAAAAGTTAACAAAAACCTTCAACAGTTTTTACTACACCAGGATTAGTCATGTTAGTATATGACTGCTGCTACTTCTAGTTAACATACTGTAGGTAGAAGAAAACCAAACATCTCAAAAATCTAAAATTCTTCCTAAAAAAAATAAAAAAAAAAAAAAAAATAGTGTATTACACACACCGTATGTCCTGCTTTGTGAAGTAGCCTTGCAGCTGTCAATCCAGCCATGCCAGCTCCAACAATGACAACATGATGAGATGTGTTTATACGTGGAAGACCGTTCTTTGCTGTCTGCAGCAGCTGATCGTAGTCAGTGTCATTCAGACAATCAGCCAGGCTAGTCTTCAGGCTGGTCGCAGTGTGGATTTGATACACTGTGAGCAACAGCACACTCACAGAGACTAAAGACATGAAATAAGAAAACACAGTGAATATCAGCTGAAACAAATATTCTATCAAAACGCAAATCAGTTTTTTAATGCCAAAAACTAAGCAAAATATCAAAGGAATAGATAAATGGCAAATGCTATTTTTTATTTGAGCAACAAAAATGACTTTTCATGTAAAAACAAAAAAAAAGATATTTATAACAAAGAGATTAACTGTGACAACACTAAAATCTATAGATTGATTAATTAGTATTTAATTAGCATTTTGGCTTGGTTTTCAGTTTTCACACATTAGTGTGCATCAGGATGCTCTCACTACTTTAGTAAAACATTGAAAATGTGACTCACATAATTTCATCATACGTGGATCCATTTGTCTATTTTTCTTCTGTGCTGTATGAACAGGAGTGCATGCTTTAATATATAGGAACAAATAATAAACTACAACTGTTGGATTTGTTTGATGAATCATTTTACTCTTCTTGAAATATAGAATATCAGCTTACTCAGTTTGGGATAAGAAAACATAGCATTGGAGTAGCAGTGCCTTCAGTCTTTAGTATTTGGTACAGTTGAGAGTGATTTTATACAAACAGTAATAATTGAGTAAACTGATAAATATTTTCTGTTAATCAGTTATAGTAAATTATTCATCACTTAAATCACTGCATGCATTCGTATTTCAGTTTATACTAGTTTTTATAGAGTTTTGCTATATTCCTTCAATTCAAATCAAACAGTAGTGCTTACCATGTGGGGTTCTGTCAAAATTGAGATTGAATCAGAAATGATTTGTGACTAATGGTGAGCCTTCTTATATAAGGAGAAGAACAAATAATTACATAACCTGTAAGATCATGTTGTTTTTCCCAGCATTATTTGTAAAAGGTGTGTACTTCTTGCTCTGCCTGTGGCGTTCCTCACAGTTTTCTCAGGAGGGGTTTCTCTGTCTCTCTGACTCGGAGGAAAACATGTACACTGGTTTGGGGTAGTTTGTGCTGGGACCTCTTACCTTAGCTCTTTGTTTTGAGTTTTCTTACTGACAGCGTCATTGCTGTCTCTGTGTTGAAGCTCTTTTACCTTTTCTAATTTTTTTCCAAATAAAAATCTGTATTTAACCCTAACTGCCTGTCTGTTCTCTTTACCCAGCTTCATTTATTGTTGCTCCCTACATTACCCCAACAGGGACACAACAGGGGACAAAACAGCTGTCCAGCTACTTTGTGGAGCTTGAGTGACAGGCCCCTACCTTTGGAAAGCCATGAAAGACCTAGGGGAAAGTCAGTGACCCCCTATTGACCATGCACCTCAGCATCCGCTGACCCTGCTGTGATTTTATGCGGCGACCACTTGAGGTGCTGTTGTTACCAATTGCTTCCACTCTGTTACACAACTAAGAGCTGACTGTGGATTATTACTGGCGAGGAAATGTCATGACTGGACCTGCTGCACAGGCGGCATCTATATTGTCAAAAGTATTCACTCGCTCATTCAGATCATTGAATTCAGGTGTTCCAGTCACTTCCATGGCTACAGGTGTATAAATCAAGCACCTGCTTCTACGCAAACATTTGGGAAAGAATGGGTCGCTCTCAGGAGCTCAGTGAATTACAGCGTGCTATTGTAATAGGCCCACACTACTCACTAGTAGCAAACACCAGAGAATCCCTTGTCCACATGCCAGTTGCAGTGCTGCTCTCAAAAACATATATTTATGAATGTGAGCAACAGATGGGTAGTGATGGTATGATGAGGCCTGATCACACAAAACCCTGTTTAACAGATCATTTAGGAGTGTTGACATCTGCTGGGCATTTGATTGATAGCATTCCTGCTGTTATGTTACATGTGTGCTGGTGGCTCTTTTAGCATAATTATGCAATTATTAAGTCAAAATCTCCATTTGAGGTATTTTAAAGCAAGATGAAATTAATCAGTACTGATCATGGTATATCTAAGAATCAGTAGCTCAGTTGTGGTATATCAATGAAGTATTATATATAGCCAGTGTGTGGTGTGTGTTTGTGGATCAGCAGTTACAGGAAGTGCTTGGGTGGGGGGGATGCTTTATTGATTTTTATTCAGGAATACATTTTTTGAACTGTGTTGGGGCTCAGGTGATCCCCTCTTTTTGATATAACTTTTACAGCCTCAGAGGACTGAAGAAGCAGGGGTGCACAGAAACTGTGGTGCTAATTTATACAGCTGCTTCTGTTTATGTCGCTATAATAGTGGATCAGACTCAGATCATGTAGGGAACACTTCCTGTATTTCCTGCAGCTTTTTCAGCAACTCAGAGGCAATCACATGATTTCAGCTTGTGGCTGAAATCCCTGTGGTTTGCTTTCCACTGAAAGAAATGATCTCATTATTTGTAAACTTGTGCAAACACTATTCTTTTTCCATGAAATGAGGGTGTGGAGATAAGACTTCGAGAAGTTGCCAAAAAAAATCAGCGCACAAACCAGTCACAGTTCTTTTTGATTTAGATTTGGTGTTAAAACATAATTTGTGGTGAAGAGCAGGGAAACAATAAATGTGTACATTACCAGTCAAAATTTTGGACACACTCACCCATTCATATAAAAGGGTAAGTGTGTCCAAGCTTTTGACTGGTACTGTGCCTTTCAGGCAACATAGTGTGACTCACTGTTATCTGGAAGGGTGGATGTCTTATTTGGTACTGAAGAAACCTGCTACCAGCTTATTCCTCCCAGGTTTCAGGTGTTCATTTGTTGAACAGGAATTACACAACACAATGGAACAAGGAGTCAATTATTAAATTTATTTAGCCGTTTTCATACAGTTTACAGATTAATCTGGGTCAGAACTGCATACCATGCCCAGTGTGGTACTGAACATGACTTGAAATAAACTTGGTTACATCATTATACAAAACCAAATGTGGAAAACAGAGAATTTCAACAGCTGGGTGTTCAGATGACCTCGGAGTTTCCCTTTATCGTTTGTTTGGTCTCCATCAGTGGCTGACCATTGCCCAGACAGAGTCCTTTCATCTGTTATTGATAATCTGTTAGTGATAGAGACATACATAGAACAAACACAGTTCTTGGCTGACACCAAACAATATGAGCTTCTGTGTCATTAATCAGTTATGTTTATTTTCCAGTCTAAGACATATTTCTCAGGCAAATAAATGTAAAGAGCAAACATATACCATGAGTATATTTGAAACTTCATGAAAACTCATTTCCTTCAGTACCTTCAGAAATAGAGAAGAAACCAACACAACAAACACAACACAAATTACATACACAACCTTTGCAATTTCTATAGAGCATCAAACCCACCTGCATTAAACTGTTCCCCCATTTATTATTCCTTTAAAATACTTATGTATTTTTTGCAGAAGTGGGAAGTAACGAAGTACAAATACTTCGTTACTGTACTTAAGTAGATTTTTCAGGTATCTGTAATTGTTATTTTTCGGACTATTTTTTACCTTTACTCCCTACATTTTTACACAAGTATCTGTAATTTCTACTTCTTACATTTTCAAAACAAGCTGGTTACTTTGGGTTTAACGTGTTTGCATTTCCGGTCAGTGTGCCGTCAAACCTCAAACGATCTGAGCCTAAACGGAGGAATAATAACATATAAGAGACAGTCGTACTGGCGTATCCTCCATCACTGGGGTTTATTGGGTACAAAGGGATTAAATACACAAACCCATATAATTACTGTATCATTTATAGCCCTATAATCAGGGGTAACAGTGGGCTGGACCGCCGATGTCCGTAAGTTGTGCTCGCGGTACTTCAGCATTTAACTAGCACTACAGAGGAGCGAGCATAAAGAGAGTAATGTGCAGCAGGTAGTTTTAAATGCAGTGTTTCTAAATGCTCAACAAATATCAGCACAAAAAGTGTGTGCAGTTTGTCACACAGTGTGTCTGCTAGTTAAAGGAACAGCTGCTGTATTTCCAGGGAGAGCAAAGAATGAGCGATAACTTCACTCAGATGGAGAAAGATGTAAGAAAGAGGAAGGAGAGAGCAGCAGCAGCAGGTCAGCTGATCACAGCCTGCACACCAACATCATTTACTGGAGCTCACATTAGAAAGCTGTGATTCTTCTCCCCATGCAGAGCCACTACAGCTGATCTTAGGGTTCCTCCACCTTCTGAATCCCACTGTAACCCCTGAGTATCCTCATGTTTGTGTTTAGGTGGAGGCACAGTGACCCTCTACTATGGAGGACACAGAGAATAGAGCTGTGTTTAAATTCCCTTTCACTGTTTGTGTCCTACAGAACAGATTCAAGCTGAGTGCATTCATTAGGATTAAAATTTAGATTGGAATAACGTTTGTCTTCTCATGTAATATTATTTTATATTATTACAATAATATATAATGAGGTTCAGTTAGCTTTTGAAGGAAATGAGTTTCATGAAGTTCATGGTATACATGTATGTGTCCCCTTACCTTATTTACATTTACTTGCCTGAGAAATTTGTCTTAGACTGGAAAATAAACATAACTGATTCAAATACACAAGTACATAATGTTTGGTTTCAGCCAAGAACAGTTCGTTCAGAGTATGTCGCTAACTAACAGATTATCCATAACAGACGCAGGTACTCTGTCTCGGCAGCCCCTGATGGAGACTACATAAATGATAGAAATGGAGACTTTGAGGTCACCCTGTTGTTGAAATTCTCTATTTTCCACATTTTGTTTTGTATATGATGTAACCAAGATTGATAAGCTGTGACTATATGAAACTGTGAGCTGAATTAGAATGTGTCGGCACTTCATGCCATCCCACACGGGGATGAGATGCAGTCCTGACCCGGATTAATCTGTAAAACTGTTGGAAATGGCTTTATTAAATTTAATAATTGGACTCCTTATTCCGTTGTTTGTGTCATTCCTGTTCGATAAATGAACACGCAGAAACCTAAAGGCTCAAGCAGCACGTTTTTTACATTTCTTCACTTTACAGAAAAATAGCAGGTTGAAACATCCTCCAAAGAGTTACTTTTACTTTCTTATTTTGAGTACATTTCAGAGCCTGTACTTTTTTACTTTTACTTAAGTAAAGAAGTTCAACCCGTATTTCAACTTTTACCAAAGTAATTTTTAACACAAGTACTTGTACTTCTACTTAAGTATAGAATGTCTGTACTTTTGCCACCTCTGATTATTTGTACATGTATGTGATGGGAATATAAAGATATATAAAGTAGTTTCTGTGCAGTTGAACAGTAAATATGCACAGTGAAATTCTCCATCTGGGAACCATGAACATACAAGTTGTGAGATATTAAATTGCAAAATAAATGTTTGGACTGTCTGGAAGGTCGTGCAATCACCCAAGTAAGAGTGATCATGTATTACTCAAAGTTACTTAGTATAGTCACAAAGATGCGTCTGTTTACACTAAAGTGTTGGACAACCATTGCCAACAACAGAGTTGTGCTGGTGTCACAGGTAAAACTAAACCACTAAAGGCCAGATTTACTAAATAGGGCACTTCCCCCCTTCTCTCACACACAGTCTTGTCACTGCACTCTCTTTGTAAATACTGACAATATTTTTTTATTATTTTTACATCAAAACCCAGTGCAGTGCAGTGGTGCAGCGTGTTATTAAATCTGGGCCTAAAAGTTCCCATGTGTGTGCAGTTTCCAGTGAATACACCCATGAAAGTATGAACAGCAACACTAAGACTTGTGTGACAGTTTGAGGGCGTGTGAAAACATGCGACTTTATCATTCTGAAGAAATAGATACAAATGCAGACAAGTCTTTCAGAGAAGCCACCAGTCTGGTTTTGTTCACCTGCAGAAATTTTGTAACACAGATTTATGGCAGCATTATTATGATTGGAGCTCGGGAGGGGCCTCCTCCTTATTGTTGCAATAATTTATATTCCCTGACCTTATTTAGTCTGTCAAATATAACTTATTGAGGCCAAGCCCAGAGGAGCTAAGCACTGTATCCCAATCCTAAATCCTATTTTCCTTTCCATATTCATAGAAGCAGCACTCACTCAGCTTCTAACGAAAACAAATGTAGAAAGTCTGACCGTTTTTTTTTTCTTTTTGCCTTTACTGATCAGCTGCTGCAGCAGCATGAAACAAGCTACCACTTGTTCTCTCTGAGTACCAGAACACCTTTCAGTTAGAGACGCTGCTGACCACAAACTTGTTGTGTCTGTTTTAGAAAAAAAAAAAGTAATGCGACACATTCAGAAGTGGTTGACCACAGTGGATGCATTTATAATCTGCAGCAGCGCTTTTCTTCTGAACAGCATTTATAGACAAGTACAAAGATCAAGCAAATGGTACAAGTTGGTTAAAGATCAACTGCTCAGTAACAGACGGGGTTTTTCTTAGAATTCAAACTTAATATGTACTTATAACTATGTGGGTCTGGCAGCCAATTGAATCTAACTGAATAGACACAAAATATGACGATTTATAGACATGCAAATTTAGCTCAGCTAACAATGAACATCTTGTTCCATTCAAAAAACAAAAAACAACACTGTACATAATAAATTTGGGGTACTTCACGGTTTTTGTTCTTACTGAGACGGGGTTATGATTTCAGTCAGCTCTCACTCTACAACCTGTAAAACAGACAAAGTACAGAAAAATAATAAACACGATTTTAGAAAAAGATGGAAACAGTTTGCTATTCTGCATATTAAACACTAATATTCACTGCATAAAGTAGTTCCCAAACAAGTAGGAGTTTTTTAATCTAAAGCATTAGTTTTCTTGTTGTCTGTAGTGAATCACGGGTTAATTTTTACATACATTTTATACCGTGGCAGTATGATCTAATATTTGGGGATTAGTATAGCTCAAAAGATCACAAACTACACATATTCCATTGACATTTAATAGCATAGCAAAAGACTCCGGGGCGGATCCGCCCCACTCATTTCTGGATGGGATCTGGCAGCTCGTCTACAGACAGCAGATCATCCAACAGCAGCTCCACTTTTTCTTTTTCTTTTCTGTGAATCTCAAACATCTGCCAAACTCTAATAAGAGTGTTGCTGAGTCATCACATTCATGTTTTGGACATTCATCTGAGGAAATCAAGTGTAACTGAATGTGATACAGAATCATAAAAAATCTAATTTTTCTGTATATGTTTATTGTTGGCTTGTGTTTTTGTTTAGTTAGTATAAGTTTTCACACTGAAATAACAGTGTTTGATAGCTTCATGTGTTATATGATTTTGAGAGCAAGCTTTTTTTCCTCCCTCTCTGCTCTCCACTATAGATTTCCCCCCTGGCCACCATCTTGACTCCTCTTTCTTTGAAGAAGTTGGAGGATGATCAGTTAGCAGGGGCAGACTGTGGAAAAAATCATCTCGATGCAATGAAAACGTTCCTCATGTGTAACTCATGTTTAAAACAATTTGAGTGTGTTGGGATTTTTTCACCCCATAAATTGTTTTATAGCGGTGCTGCCGTCTCCTTGTGTTTGGGTTTGTTTATTGATATTGGCATTGCCTTCTTTTGGAGTTAAGACTATTCCTTTTATTTATTTAATAAAAAAATCTTACTGCCTGTTTGGTCTCTTTGTTCTCATTTTTATCTATTGTTGCTCCCCACAGTACCCCCAGACGTTTATCGTGGAGACGTATCAGACTTCATTTGTATGTTAAACTTGCTTTTATGGAAAAAAAAATTAAAAAATCATTTCTGCTGCTGCACTGCTGTGCATAGTATTATAAAGTTCAGTGGTTACACATTTTACTGACATCTAATAAGACCTCAAACACACAGATCTCTTTGTAGTAAATTTATAAATAAGCAAATTATTAAGTATAATATTTATGTATAGCTGGAAGGTTTCAGGCATTTTTACCTATTCTTATATATTAGACAGACTTTATGCTTAAAGGCTGCTGCTGACACTAACACTATAAACTGATGTGTTCAGTGGAACTTCATTGAAGTGCTGCTTCTTGTGTGATTACAGATTCAGAGTCGTGTTTCCCAGGCTGTCCCTGAACATGTCCTAAATCCTTCAGCCTGCAGCAGATAGAAGAAGGTGTGCTGCTGTTCCTGTGCAGGAAGATGCTGCTGCTGCTCCACAGACACAGACAGATTTGGATGGAGGACTTTATGGAGCCAGAGCTTTTTGTTAGACATGTGAAACTCTTTCCTAAAAACTGGACTAACAGGATGTTTTATAATGCCAAACTTGAATTAAAGACTTTTTCCTTAGTTTGATTAATCTGAGTTGTAAATAATGATTTTGAGCTTAATTGCCTAAAATTGATGTCTGAATGTGTTGAACTGTTGTTAAAGTTAAAATGTTTTAGATGAATAAAGTTTTTGCCACAATTTATGACCATTTCCTTTTTGAATTCATTGTTCAGTGAACATCACACTAATGGGCTGCAACAAGCTCACTTTTTATGGAGGAGTTCATTATTTCTGCTTTACTGTATGCAAAATGCTTTATAAAATTTCCAGAGAAAAACATTAACTTTGCTTTAATGTTCCAGTGTAAACATTTATAATCTGATCTAAGACCAGCCTTCACTGACAGATGATGGCTCCCTGACAGCCACAGCAGAGTTACTATTAATATAAACCTACTTTACTCTTTAACATTTAACTAAAAACGGTTAAAGTGGATCTATTATCAGTGAACTGCAACACTTAGAGGATAAACTCTCATACAATGTGATAATGGAATCAAACTGTATTGGGGGAAAGTGGGATTTTAGGAAAATAAAGTTAGCTGGCATAATGTTAGCTTATAACCAGCTGTTGTTGCTGCTAGCGGTCCTTACAGCAACAAGCATCAAGCACCAGATGAGCGCAGAAAGGAATGGAATGGATCTGTAATCCTGATCCATTCCAGATCTGTCCCGCCTTGCAAGTGGACTCAGATCTGGACCCAGTTTGCGGATCCGTTATGGAGTCTGTGATGCATCCAGGGAGGATCAGTTCTGGAGTCACTTTGCTATCTGGGATGGAAGTGTTTGTCCATCACATGTTATCTGCATACAGCACAAAAGGCATCTTTGGCCCCAGTCTTACCTACTGTACTGCAGAATAGAAGGGATCCTCTGCTATAGGCTGATAGATACCAGCTGAGGACGTCTTTGTGATGGTTCCTGCTTCTTCTCCTACAACATGGGGAATTAAATCAGTCACCAAAATTTTCACTTAATAAAACATTTATTTCCCTTAGATAGTTACAAATTACTTGGTGATGTTTATGATATTGTTTAACTTCAGTCTTACTATTAAAATATCTGTTCACAGTTGGTCTCACCTTCCAGCTGAGTTTCCAAGACATAGTAAATGCATGTAGAGGACAATCCATCTTCATCTGATGGAGATGGACAGTGAGAGTGAGGGATCAGATAACCACAGTAACATCAATGATGCAGAACCCTGTTTGCTACTCAGTGCAAGACTAATTCAAAATTTTAGAAAAATCAGTTAGATTGAAAGATCAATGTCACTCTAACATTGGCCCAGAATATAAGTCACTGCTATAAGGAGAGTGAAATACCAAAAAAGTAAAATCTCTGCTTGAGTTTTTGCTCTTAGTCTGGCAAAAACATCAGCTGCTCTTAATATGTTCTTTGGCTATGTTTCATTAGTTTAGCTCTGTGCTAAGCTAGGCTTCATTTTGTGGCTCCTGCCCAAACTTTACAGATGTACAGATATCAGCGAAAAAAGAGAAAGAAAAGCATTTACAGTATATTCCTTAAAAATCTGAGACAGTTATTTATTAAGTAAACATTTAAATCTTTCTATTTTTGTGTTCGTTTGTCTTTTAGTTTTTGCAATTTTTTTAAAGATATTTATATACACAAATCAACCACAACATCAAACAAAACATAATAAAATAAATATCTACCTAATCAGTCCAACATTGTTTAAGTGGTTGGTACCGTAGCGGCCGTAATTCCACATAAAATCAAGAATCCAAATTTTCCCTGCAGAAGATTCCAGACTCACTGATGTTAATATTGTTCCAAATTCATTCATTTTGGCCACATAATGCAGATGACTCTTACAATCATATTTGTAGCAACAATTTACAATATATTATACTATTTGGTGGCAAAAGGTAAATGAAACCCGACTGAGCCTAATAATCAGATTCTTTAATAATCTTATGTCTTCATGATTTCACTTTTGATGATTGATTGCTTTTTTTTTTCCAAAATAAAAGTGCTTGTGTTTGATTTAAAGTTTATTTTGAAACTAAATGCATGTCTGAAGTTATACTTCATGCCTCCTGTGACCATTTTGAAGAAACTCACAACCCTCACTTTAGATAGAGTACGAATCTGAAACAGGTGCTTCACACTCATAATGTGTGTTTTTTATTTGAGAAGAAAAGATTCAGGAAGCTCAAATTATCACTAAAATCTACACATTTATGAATATCACAGACACAACTAACAAAGGTGCAGGCAATGCCACACAAGAAAACATTGTTTTCCTGGTTGTGACTTCATTGAAATAATTTTGTGCAACTGTTTAGAATAATAATTGAATAAAAATAAATTAATAAAGCTCACTAACATACCTTCCTTCTTCCTGTTTTTTCTTACAGCAACATATGTCGTGCTGCTTGCACTTACTGCGCAGGCACCTGTGTAGACAGAAAAAACTAATTATTACTATCATTACTATTAACATTATTTTACTATTATTTCTCAGATCATTTCATAATCATCTAATAAACATTTGGAAAATCAGAAATTCCTCTAGCCTTTGCCAAATTTCCTTTCAAAGTGATCTAAGACATTACTGCTGTTTCGCTAAACAACAATTAATATAAAATATTGAAACAGTGTTTTGATCTGTTTGATCTACATTTGCTGACTGACAGCACAATGCTGCAATATAAGAAAAACAAAATAATTTCAAACATTTCTCGCCAAATATTAATTAGCAGATTTTTTCATGTGTCACTTGTTAAGCCGCAGTGACTCCAGATTACAGCTGTTTAGAAACCATACGATTGGTTAACACACTATGACTGTGAGTGTGCAGAGCAGCAAAAAACAAAACAATGAACACAAAGTTAATATTTATGTTGTTTTCTTTACCTCTGTTCGAGCAACCGTTGCCAAAGTGATACAGTCCCACTGCTGCCACCAACAGAGGGCTGAATAAAATCGTGGCAATGATCCAAAATGTCCCATTATAGGAGGAGGAAATGGTCATATTGCTGTGACTGTCTGGATTAGTTGCTGAATTTACATTTCGAGAGACTAAACGGTGGTTTGAAAAGAGAGAAATGTTGAAATGAGAAAAGAAAGATTAACCATAGAAATGTTCATGTTAGCTTCTTCAAACTCACACATTTAAAATCTTGAAAATCAACTTGAAAGCTTCTAATACAGCTTAAAAGTTTAGTACACCTGAATCAATTTACATTTGAAAACTGGCAATTTCCCAGTATTTCAGAAATGCTTCCTACAAACAGATTCAGCAGCTCTGCTTTAAAGAGCATCAGCTCTCATTCACTTCACGTGCATTTAAACCTCATTTCAAACACCTCAGTGTCTCACCTGTGACTTTCAGCCAGCTCTCTGGTGATTCTCCAGCTCCTGAGATGCTGCACTTGTAAAGTCTTTCATCAGACTTGGAAACTCTGTAGATGTTCATGTTTCCTTTGGAGCTTCTGTGGATGTGACGTCCATCTTTATAGAAATCAGCTGTGAAGTTGGAGGAAGAGATTTTGTTTCTGCAGTGAAGAGTCACAGTTTGTCCCTCCATCACAGGAAGAGCAGGAACCTCCAGGATCACAGAACCATCTGAAACAACATGCATTTGATATTTATGTCATATGATATTTAATTATAATGAGTCACAAGATATTGTAGTCTTGCTCCAGATATATCAGTGAGAGATGTTGATAATGTTGCTTCTCTTCCCTCCTTCAGTCTCAGTCCAGTACTCTCCACTGTCGTGTTTATAAACATATTTAATGGTGCAGGATGATCCCGTTTGGGTTCTCTTATTACCTCCGCTAAGGAGGTTATGTTTTCGGTCGCGTTGGTTTGTTCTGTTTGTCTGATTGTCAGCAGGATTACTCCAAACGTTATGAACGGATTTCGATGAAATCTTGTGGACTGGTTGGAAATGACAAGAGGAAGAAGTGATTAAATTTTGGCTGTGATCTGGATCACGATCTGGATCCAGAAATTTTTTTAAGGATTCTTCACTATTGCGGCATAGGGGTTTATTGTTGTCTGGGAAACATACACGTATTAAAGCGTCAGTGACCCTATGGCCTTGGCGGTGGTTTGCACTCTCTGAGTGCTTCTAGTTAGTTTTGCTACATGCTTTTAATTTCCCTCGGAATTTATGCACAACTTCACAATAATCGAACCCTTCACAGTAAAATGTTACTGATTCATATTCAAAGAACTGCGATCTGTTTGGAGCGATACTCAGAGAAACTGCATCTGAAACAAAGAAGATTCAGTTTAGACTTTTACTGCTGAAACTGCTGCAGGGAACTTAATCCATGAAGAGCTAAAAGGGGAAATCAAACAAAAAGTGCAGCATAACTTCTGATGATTAACGAGCCATTTTCAGATTTAAAAAAAAACTTGCAGACACAGTAACCTTGATTACCATGAGTGCTGTTTTTTGAGACTTTCAGCCAGCTCTCTGGTGATTCTCCAGCTCCTGAGATGCTGCACTTGTAAAGTCCTTCATCAGACTTGAAGACTCTGTAGATGTTCACGTTTCCTTTGGAGCTTCTGTGGATGTGACGTCCATCTTTATAGAAATCAGCTATGAAGTTGGAGGAAGAGGTTTTGTTTCTGCAGGGAAGAGTCACAGTTTGTCCCTCCATCACAGGAAGAGCAGGAACCTCCAGGATCACAGAACCATCTGAAACAACATGGATTTTATATTTGTGTCATATTGCATTTAATTAAAAGGAATCATAAAATCTTGTTGTCTCACTGCAAATGTACCAGTGACAGAGATGTTGATAATGTTGCTTCTCTTCCCTCCTTCAGTCTCAGTCCAGTACTCTCCACTGTCATCTGTATAAACATGTTTAATGGTGCAGGAGGATCCTGTTGGTGTTCTCTTATTAGTTTTGCTACATGATTGTAATTTCCCTTTGAATTTATGCACAATTTGACAATAATCGACTCCTTCACAGTAAAATGTTACTGATTCATATTCAAAGAACTGTGATCTGTTTGGAGCGATACTCAGAGAAACTGCATCTGAAACAAAGAAGAAAGATTCAGTTTAGACTTTTACTGCTGAAACTGCTGCAGTGAACTTAAACCATGAAGGGATAAAAGAGTAAATCAAACAATGAAGTGCATCATAAATTCTGATGATTAATTACACCAGAGGATGAGGTTCAATCACAAAAGAACATTTTTTCCCTACTTTTTTCTTTTTTTTTTTTTCCTGCTCTCGGTGGAGACAGACGCATTTTTCTCTTCTCCCCAGCCTTCCCTATCTACCCCTGCTTTTTGCTGCTTCGCTGCTTAGAGCGTCCCTTTACACATCCCAGAACTGGAATTTAAATTATGGATCTGGTCAGCTGGTCTCTCAATACTGTTGATGATCAAATTCTCATCACGAGGAGATTGGGAGAAGGGGAACCCTCTTTCCTCTGGCCCGGCTACATACCCGGCTGGTTATGTTATGGATTCCCGTGGGGATGGAAGATAACGTTCCTGGCTGCACTGTGTGGACGTGGCATTTATATTGATACCAGGATTTTTCCCGAATTGGACCTGGGGATACCTGGTTTCTGGGCAGCTGTTCAGGCTCTAGTAAGGCTGCCTATGAGGGATGCAGAAACAGTACGAACTCAATCAGACTCAGTAGAGCTGAATCGAAATGGATCACATCTGGAGGAGTGTTGGAGTGTCTGTTCTGTGTGGCGGAGTAGAACCAAAAATTTCAATGATTGGATTTCTGAGAGGTAACCAGAACACTGTAAGGTCTGTCAGCAAATAGTTATGACGGCCTGAACCAAAACAATTGCAGTATTTGGAATCTGGCTCCCAGACGGCCTTGGATGCTGTCTATCTAAATCGCCTCCTGGAGATGTTTGTAAACAGATGCTCTGCCCCCCCGCCCCGTGTTGTGACCTGTATGAACTGGTATCCTGGCAACCAAGGCTGACTGTACCATCTTATGATGAACATTATCATGAACTGCTGGTCTGGAAGCTGTGTGGCCATCACAGTATCCTGCTCGTCTCCACTGGCAGCCCCTCCCCTACCCACCCTAGTGCTCTCCAGGCTTTAAATGTGCTGCTGCTTTGCTGAGGTGTTTTTTGGACCCTCGTAAGGTGTTCATAATGAACACAGTACGAGATGATTTTTTTTAACCTACCTATCCCAGTGTATCTCTTTCTGTTTTCCTGCTAAAGGTAGCACCGGTAAAACAGCTGCATGACCTCAGACACCTGTCCCCCCTGTTGGTGTTTGTCTCTAGGTTTGTATTTCTTGGATGGGTGTTCTGTTAACTGTAATTTCCCCATTGTGGGACTAAAAAAGGTATTCGTATTAGTACTTTTTCTAAATTTTTTGCTCCTCCAAAATGATAAACAGTGTTCATATAAATGAGCAAACAGCAGGTACTCACCAACTTTCTGATCCTGTCCATCCAGCAGAATCATAACGATCATCACTGAAGAGACAAAATGTTACAGATTTACTGAGACACTTGTTGACTCTTACAACTATTAGTAATGAATAAAAAAAAATAAAAAATTGTGCCACAAAAATACAACAGCCTGCTTTGTCTTGAAGTAAAAACAAAGAAAATTGTCACATTTGTATCAACATTAATAAACTTCTTCAGTCATGTGCAAACAGAGAAAATACTCACACAGTCTTATACACAGAGCTCTGACCTCCATATTGTCTTGCCACAACCTAAAGACCAAAATGTAAGGACTGCTGCAAAAAAATATTTTAATATCAAATATTTTCACAACCTAATGCAATGCAATAATCTAGTTTTACACAAGTAGTTTCCAGAAAAGCTGAGCTGCTTCAGTGCTGAGTCGAGCCTCAGTGTTTCAGTTCACTATCAGTGGGTGGAACAAGAAGCAGTTCAGACTCATGCTGTGTTTGATGCAGCTTGTAGGTGGTTCATGTTTCCTGTGCTCACATCCTCATGTTGTTGCACTGCACTGAGATCAGTCACACGTAGGAGATATTTGTAACCTCTGTGAGGACACTCAGGGACTCACCAAAGTCACTGAAGCTCTTTTCAGGCACAGGAGAGTTAACACTGCTGTAGATAAAGTAATGCCATTCTGTCATTCAAACATGATTTATATTCATAAAGTATCATGACAGCATCTGTGCATGTGCAATATTTGCCATACCTGCTTATACCGATAAGCATAAAAAAATCCCTTTAACTAACATCAGGTTGGACCCACTTTGATCTACTTTATTTGTGGCAAAGGTGTTGCAGATTTGTCAGCTGCAAATGACAGGAGAACCTGTCATGTTTAAGAAACTAGTCTGAAATGATTCAAGCTTTGTGACACAGATATTATAGTACTAGAAGCAGTCATTGGAAGATGGGTACGCTGTGTTCAGGAGTACGTCAAGAATACCAGCAGCAGTAACGTAAACATGGATCCTTCAGAACAGAGGATGAAATGTGCTGGAATGTGGGAGCAGCTTGAAATGTCACAATGTTGGAACCTTGTGCAGGAAAGTCAGGAGAGGAAAGAAATTGGGGATGATTAATAAGGGAGTAACTGAAACTGTGTTATGTTATATGTTCTTTGCAGAAATTGAACCAAAGACAAAATATCTGAGATGAAAAATATGTCCGTCAGACCCAGACACCACACAAGGGTTAACATGATTGTTTATTTTTTTCATGTGTGAAACAAAAATTCCTCCTGTCTTATCTTCACTGTAGAGGACAGTGTGAGCTGGAAGATACAATCATATATAAATGAAACTTTGGCACACACCCACAGACACAGGAGTTTTATAGTTTAATTATATTTTGGAATTAAAGTCCAACTCAGTTAAATGTATTACACACACACTAAAATTTGCTCTTCTCTATTTCACAGCAGCAAATTAAGTTTCCTGGAGATTTTCCTGTATTGGAACCAGTCACAGTGGACCATGGGAACCTTTGAGTTTCTTGAAGTCAAAGACTTATTTACCCTCAGGCTGGTTTTCAGGAGCTCAACATGGAATATATGGCAGGGATGCAAATTTATTCAAGCACACATTTTAATTTCACTTTCATATTTCCGTTTTACACTTTACATGTTACTATTTTCAAAGGCAAATATCCCAAATTCAAGAGAACTACATATAATTGATTACCAGATTACTTGATACTTTGCATAACCAGATTCATATCACAAAACATGACTGACACAAACACAGTCTAATAGAGGCCAATCATATTTAGAAAACTGACTCTTGTTTGACTTGATTGCTGAGGTCATCACACTTCTGTAGCATGAAACAAGCTACCACTTATTCTGTCTGAGCACCAAACCACACTTATTCTTGATCGGTATCAAACGTCACAGGTATATTTCACTGCTCACCACAGACTTGGTGCACGTGTTTCAGAAAAAAAAAAAAAAAACCTGAAGTGACAGTTTCAGATTAGCAGTTGACCACAGCGAGCGCCTGTAAGCTGCAGCCGCTCTGTTCCTGGAACAGCGTTTATATGCATGTGAAAAAATGAAGCAGATGGAACAAGTTGGTTTAAGGTCAGTTTCTAAATAACAGATGATGCTTTTGTTAGCATTTGAACTTTATATCTAATTACAGTCATGTGGCTCTGGCAGCCAGTTGTATCTAACTGAATAAACATAAGCTCTAACAATTTATAGACCAAACCCAGTTGACAGTTTGTTCAACTACTAAAAGCATTATGTGATAATCCCTCCAGTCAGCTTTCTCTCTCTTTAAGACACAAAAGAACAAAAATAAACTTTTTTTTTTTTTTTTTTTAACAAAAGCATTACGGCACTCACAGCTGGAATAACATCTAGAACAGGGATCCCCAAATCCAGGCCTCGAGGGCCGGTGTCCTTCAGGTTTTAGATGTGTCTCTGCTTCAACACACCTGAGTCAAATACAAAAGTCATTAGCAGGACTCTGGAGAACTTGACTGTATACTGAGGAGGTATTTCAGCCATTTGATTCAGGTGTGTTGGATCAGGGACACATCTAAAACCTGCAGGACACCGGCCCTCGAGGCCTGGAGTTGAAGAGCCCTGATCTAGAAAGTCTGGGTTCGATTCCACCTTGGCCCTGGCCTTTCTCTGTGTGGAGTTTTCATGTTCTCCCCGTGTCTGCATGGGTGTCCTCCCACAGTCCAACGACATGCAGTTACTGGGGTTAGGTTAATTGGTGATTCTAAATTGCCCGTAGGTGTGAATGGCTGTCTGTCTCTCTGTGTTAGGCCTGTGACAGGCTGGCGACCTGTACAGGGTGTATCCTCCCTCTCGCCCTATGACAGCTGGGATAGGCTCCAGCCCCCTGCAACCCTGAACAGGATAAGCAGAAGAGAACGGAAGAAAGCATAGAAACAATTTGCTACTCTGTGTAATACACACCAATGTTTACTTTGCAGGGCAGCTCCCAAACATGTATGAATATTTGTTAAATGGTCCTTATTGCTCCTAGAGGACCAAGCATTAATTCTAAGTCTTAAATCATGGGGGCATTTTGGAGTGACTACAGTTCAGAAATGATACTTTCCATGTAGATAAACTGTAAATGTCTATGTTATCCATTCCAAGTTTTAAATGATTGTCTTGAGTTGCCTTTAATCAGTTCTGATTGTTTGTTTTCTTTTACCGAAGTTCAGTAAAACTTTACCTATCAGTGGTATCTATCCATTTATAAATAACACATACACATCTAACAAAGATGCAGAAATGACACACAGATCCATCCATCCTCTTATCCTGTTCAGGGTCACAGGGGGACTGGAGCCTATTCCAGCTGCAATGGGACAATTGGCAGGTGCATACGAACACTGTTCCAGAAACAGGTTGCAGAGAGACAGACAGCCATTCACACTCAAATTCACACCTAAGGACAATTTAGAAACACCAATTAACCTAACCCCATCAACTGCATGTCTTTAGACTGTGGGAGGAAACCGGAGTACTCGGAGAAATTTTTATTTTTTTTTTTGCTTGTGAATTTAAATATATAATTTTGTTCTGCTGTTGCTTAAAAAAATGCTTTGTAATATACCTTCTTCTTTCCATTTTTCCTACAATGGCATAATTTCCCTGCCTGCATTCACTGTCCTGGCCTCTTTGGAGACTGGAAAACTAGATATTAGCTAAATAAATGATTGATTGTTAGTTTAAGCCTGTCTCTTCTTTCTCTTAATAAAGTAACTTTGAGCTTTGAATTAAACAGGACATTTTTGTTTGATAAAAGATAATAAGGGGCACCTGGGTGGCTTAGTGGTGAAGCCAGCGACCACATACATATGACACATTGCAGTGCGGGCAACGAGGCAAAGCATCTCTCTGATGCGAGTGTCGGAGTATGAATGTGTGTGAATGGAAGAGAGTAAGCACTTAGCTACAGATGGAAGTGTTTGTGTGAATCGGTGAACGAATCGTATAAGCGCTTTGCCTGCCTAGTTAGAAAAGTGCTACATAAGAACTGGTCCATTTACCATTAATGAAGCCCCGAAGGAAGTTTATGGTCCTTCTTTTCAAGTCCAAAATTCACTGCACAGTGAAGATGGCTAAAAGACAAGGCCTCCATCATGAGCCACTGCACCAAGCATTTTAACACTCTTTTCTCAATCAACCAGACACTGCAGCTCACGGCCTTTGAGCGCATCTCCTGGCAAACTGTCAAGACAGTGCTAGATGAAATATCAATAGTTGAAGAGACCACTAAAGCTATTTCACAGCTAAAGTCTGGCAAGGCTGCATGAAATGATAGCATACCTCCAGTGATCTGGAAGCATGGTGGCTTGAACCTTCATTCCAAGCTCCACAAGCTCTTCACATCTCTGCTGGGAAAGAGACAAACTTCCTCATGACCTTTGCGATGCAGTCCTTGTAATGTTGTAAAAAACAAAGGTTATCAGTCAGACTGTTCAAACTATCAGGGGATTATCGCTCTTTCTTATTGCAAACAGATTGGTCTCATCCATTGCCAAAGAACATCTACCTGAAAGTCAGTGTGGCTTCAGAGGAAATTCCTTTGTGGATTTGAACAAAGCCTTCAACACAATGAGCAGATCATGGAGGGTCTAAGCTGCCCCTCAAAATTCTTGAGTTTGATCATGCAGCTCCATGAGGGACAGATTGGAGAAGTGAGGAACAACAGCGAGCTCTTCAAGCCCTTTCCAATACTGAACAGCATCAAACAGGCTGTGTTCTCACACCAACACCGTTTTCCATTTTCTTCATCATGATACTGCATCAGCCAATGGAACCATTGGGTAAAGAGGATGGCATATACATTCACTATCACACTGACAACAGCTTGTTCAACCTAAGGAGCCTGCAAGCATGCACCAAAATAATGTAGCACCTCATTCAAGTATATTTGTTTGCCAACGATGCTGCTCTTGTTGCCCACATAGAGCCGGCATGCAGCACATCGTGGCCTGCTTTGCTTTGTTTATGAGCCTCCACCAAACCAGACTTCCCACCTGCCTAACATCACCAGCAACCAGTCTGCACTTAAATCTATGCAACTTTTTTCTTATCTTGGCTGACGCCAAGATATCTCCCATGACACCAAGATCGACAAAGAGGACCTTTGTGCTGTTTGGCGTAGAGCAGCAAAATCTTGACTTTTCATGCCAAAATCCAAGTGTACAGATGTGTTGTGCTACCCATGCTGCTGTATGAATCTGAATCATGGGTCACCTACAAGTGACGCCTGCAGCTTCTTGGCAGTTTCCACCAGCTCTGCCTCCGTTCCATCCAACATTGAGGCCCTCCAGCTGCTCAAATCATGACTTTGCTGGGCTTGATTTGGATGGAAGTCTACCATCTATCCAAGAAAGTGCTATATGGTGAGCTGACCTCTGGAAAATGCAACAGAGGGCCCCAAAAAAGAGGACCCATTAAGTCCTCCTTAAATGCTTGTAATATCAGCCCTTCACAATGGACAGTCCTGGCCTCTGATAGGAAATGCTTGCATAGGTAAATCAGCTTAGAAATTAAGTCTTTTGAAGTCACTTGTAGAGCTGACCTGGAAGAAAAAAGGTGCAGATTAAAATATCTGTCATCCAAAGCTCCTGAATTTGTCCTTAAACTACAACTTCCAGAGTCCGCCTATCTTAGATAGACCTTGTCAGCCATCACAGTGCCTGCAGCTGACATGGACGCCTCCTTCATAAATCTTTGTTTCTCAAAACCATGCCAAGAGACAATCCGTTGAGTGAATCTCTCTTACAGTAATTGCAATACATTCATTTCAGTCAAACGCTGCCACCTGCAGTACATCATAAAACATTGCAGCAGGCTTTTTTTTCCTTTGCCTGTCAGACAGGAATAAGAGATGAACTGACACTGCCACCAAAAATGTTAACATATGAATTGTGGACTCACGGTAATTTTTGTCACCTAATTAAAAAAATTAAAATATGAAAATACACCTCGGTCACCTTTTCAAGGGAAAATGACTGCACTCTGATGCTGTCCTGTGGAGACAGAAAACACATTATGCAGCCCTCACTTTGTTCTCAGTGTGTCAGCAGCAGCTCTGACAACTCTTATTACTGTCCACAATGTATTATACAGATTCTCTTCAAATATCCAGTTTTGCTCTCATAGGTTAAAAGAATCATTTACATAATGTTGTTAGGAAGCAATCTCACCTGTATCAGCAGAGTCCAGCTGGTTTCCTGCTCACTGTTTGCTGCTGTTTTAAGTTTCTTCAGTTCAGTAAGTAACATGAAGTCGTCACATCCTCTGTGAGAGTTTGGTTGGTCTGTTAATGACCTCAGAAAATGCAGAAACATTCAGCTGAAATGTGTGAACAGCTTTACTGGGTTAGGTTGCATCCAACACCTGAAACCCTGAAAGTACAACTAGAAACAAAGATGAAACAGACTTACAGGGATGTAAAATCATTACTTTATTTTCCATGTTTGATCCCAAAGACTGAAACCAGTGAATGATTTTCTGATTTCAATTTAGTTCAGTTCAGTCTTACTTATTTTGCACTGACACAACAAATAATCACCTCAACCCATATGTTTTCAGCCTACAACAAAAATAAAGGGATTGGCCTCACTCTTCCAATACTTTTGGAGCGAAGTTTAAATGCCATTTTCAGACATTCTGAATTCATCATCCAAAAAGCACTGATTTAAAAAATATTTTATACTATTATTTTGTTGTGCTGTCTCCCTCCTCTTAACCTAACCAGTTGGCAGATGACTGCCCCTCCCTGAGCCTGGTTCTGCTGGAGCTTTCTTCTTGTAAAAAGGGAGTTTTTCCTTCCCTTTCCCTTACAATAAAAAGTGCTTTGATACAACTGTTTGTTGTTATTTGTTGTGATTTGGTGCTCCAGGCTCACTGCACATTCTGTGTAATGACAATAAAGACATTCTATTCTATTCTATTCTATTCTATTCTATTCTATTCTATTCTATTCTATTCTATTCTATTCTATTCTATTCTATTCTATATAAATACAATTGAATTAGATTGAACAGAGATATTTGGGCCTACACAATTTTGTGGACACATGGAATACTTTGCATTAGAATGCACAGCTGGTGGTTGATGTCACTATAAGAGGACATCCAATCAATCTCTCAGTTTGCTTTTCTTCAGTCCATTATGGACATCAACTTTTCCGTTAATGTTTGGTTAGGTTTATATGATAAAACTACATTTTTTTTTTTTTGTTACAAACAGATTTGAACCCAAAGTGTTTTGCTAACCACTTCTCCACAATGCCACCTTCTACACCATTAAATCAGACATACAATTTGGCCCTTTCAGTTATTTTTTTGACATTTCGCCTTCCCCTCCAATAAGAGGGTTAAGTGAAATGTCAAAAAAGTAACTTAAAGGGCCAAATTTTATGTTATTTTTGACATCGGGCGAGAAGGGGGTGTGACCGGAAGCGGCCCGTGGGCCGCAAGTTTGGGCACCTCTGGTTTAGACCCACAGCAGTGACTAAAAGAGGCCCTAATACAGATCTCTGGGGAACCCTTTTTTAAAAAGCAACAAATTAAAGCACAGGCCATCATATTTAATGCACTGTGTCCTTTTACTGAGATAATATGTGAAGTAACTGCATTCTATTAGAAACCTGAATGATGGAGTCTAAGTGTTAAAATGGCAGCCTCTACAGTGGCAAATGCTTTCAATAAAAAGTAATGCATAATATTGTCCCACAGTAACATCATTTACCCCTTCGTGGCAGCTATGATGGTATTGTACATTTTTCTGAAGTCTGACTGACATGTTCACAAGATGTTTTTGTAAATTAAGAACTCCTTAACTTGTTCACTCACAAGAGCTTCAAGAATTTTAGCCAGCATTAACAGATTAAATTTTAGCCAATAGTTAGTTAAAACTGCTGAGTCACCATCTTTTAATAAAGAGAGCACAAAAGTTGATTTCCACTCAGAAGGAATTAGATTTTTTCCACTGTGAGGCTACAAAGCAAGAGAGTAAGTAAGAGAGTTTATGAGTCAAATAAGAAGCCAGAAGAAATAAGGTGCTTGTTAAAACAATTCAATGCTGCCAACCTATCACAGACAGGAACAGTATCCTTAAAAACATAGGAAGGTAGAACGTGGGAGCTTTTGTTCACCAAAAGGCACTTAATGACTTTCCAGAATTTCTGTGGATTATTTAGATTCCCAGATTTCATTTCCCATTTTATTTTTCAACAGGCAAAGCGATGAATTAAAGATAAGTCCAGCTGCAGACCAAGGTACTTGTAGGCCCTCACCATCTCCACATCAATCCCCCCAATAGAGACTGGCTGTGGGGGTGGTCCAGACCTATTTAAGTCCACTATGAATGCGCCAGTACTGCTGATTACAGTCCTGTTGCACACCTTATCTGGGCCAGATAAAAAAGTAAAGAAATTTGGAAAGCAAATGTAATATAAGCAAACCGATTGTTTATTAATTACACTGAAGTTTTAATCAAATTAGAAGCAATGATTACTAGTTAGGAAAATTATCAAAGTCCAAGAAACACAGAGCACTCAGAACAAGGAACATTTAGGGGTTTATTACTTGAAAGGGAGCTTTTAACATTTAGTGAGACACAATGCATTTTTATAGGAAAAGTCAAGCAGCGTAAAAAACACAGAAGTGCTTCTGCAGCTTCTCACAATTCTGGAATGTGATAACACTGACTTCACTTGTGACCTTCAACCACAATATTCAAGACTGTAAGTGTATTCTTTTGCTGTGATTTACTGTGATACACTAATCAGCTGTATATACAGGTGCAAAAAGCAAGCTTAATAACAATAATGAAACACACATGCTCCAAATGATTATCTTTTCAGCCCTGATTATATTTTTCTGTGTTACTTTAATCGAGGTCAGCACACAAGAGAGAGTTACACTTCTTACAGGAAAACATCTGGACACAGCACATGACTAAGAGTTTAAAACAGGAGTTGTGCATAAAAAGCATTATAACAACTATTTTTACCTTAATTGGTTGCACACTAATGTATCAGAGCTACAAAATGATTATAACTATAAAGTATTTTCCAACACTATTCCAGCTGACACTGGAGGGAAGAGACAGGATAAAGCCAATTTACCATCACCAGTTAACCATGCATATGTTTGTAAAAGTCGACCGAGCCCCTGGTTCTATAATCTACAGCTCAATCCAGAATCAGAGCACTAGAGCTCGTCTGGGATTGCATTTCTGACTCTCTCTTTGCAGCCTGGTTAATGTTGGTAGCCGCCCTGATTGCAGACTTGATTGATGTCTCCATCCAAGCGTGAGGAAAGGCTGTGTGCTCACCAGCAAAGTGCACCCTGCCTTCATTTTTAAAGAGCTCTGTAGCATATTCTAAGTGCTGATAAGGTGTGAACAGAGCGAAGGCACCCAAGCTGTAAGGATCCATGCTCCACTTCTTCACCAAGACCCCTGTGCAGAGAGCCTTGATGTGCTCACCATGAATCTTTGCCAAATCTCTCAAAACCAGCTCTTTAAGGTCTTCATCACTTGCACCTAGAAAGAGTAGTGAGTCATCAGACCAGGTGTAGGAAGCCAGGAGGACACCGATCATCTTATTTGGGAAACTGTGGCTGGGATAGTAGATGAAACGAGAGGGCCCATCTGTGATGCTCTTTCCTCCTCGGATGTTTTCATCCTCCCAGAACTTGTTCTTGAAGGTGAGCAGGACTTTAGTGGAGCTGGTATAATGGACAGACCTCAGGGCCTCCATCTTTGGGATGGAGAGAGGGGGATCAAAATCTATGAAAAGAGCTGCTTTGGCTGTTGTTGTTACCAGGACAGTGTCAGCTTGAAGTTTAGTAAAAGAAGACTGTTGACCACTCTGGTAGGATACAATGACTCCTTCATCTGAGTGGCTGATATGCTTGACTTTGGAATTAAAAAGAAGAGGAACATCAAGGTCCTTAAGAAAAGCTTTGGGGAGAAGGTCTGACCCACCAGTCACTTCACTGTACCTTTAAGATAAAAAGAAAGAGAAATATATTCATTTCATGATTTTGGTAGTAAATAGTTTCTACTAAAGGTTTGTAAGGTTTTTGTTCATTTAAGAATAAATTGTTGTCTCTAATCTGTTTTTTTCCTGGACATAAATTTGAGTTTTCCTTGTTTCAGACATAAAATCCAACACATCACATCAACAAAGCATGCAATTAGGTTAAAGTAATGAGTTGCTATGTCCTCCACATCAAATATTAATATCTAAAGCTCCTCTAAAGATGTCAATGAACTGTAAATGGACTGTAAAGGGGGGATAATAAAAATAATCCACAACTTTGATCGTTAAACATATTAAGAATTTGATTTAATTATCAGAACATTTCATGACCTGATTTATGTCACTTATAACTTTGATCTCTCCTGTGAAATAAGTTATATTTAGATTAGTTGAGAAGCCTTACGTGACACTGTCATTAATGTAAGTTTGGGCATAGAGCATTTCAGTCAGTGCGGTGTACATAAGACTCTCTTTGTTAAGCAGGTCTCCAATCATCCTGATGGCTTCAGGACTCAGACCACCTTCTTCTTTCAGGTACTCCTGTTAGGCAAACAAAGATTCTGGTTATGAAATCAAAGTGGTTCAGAACAAAGGATCAAACTTTAACTATCATGAACTTTACCTTCACTGAATAATGGTCAAATTTACCCAGTGCAGGTTCACAACCATGTGTTTCAATTTCATCTTTCACCTACAGAAAATATATATCAAATGAGACAATGTCATGTGTACACATCCAGACTCCTACATGGCAAGCAGATGTAATACCTGAATGAGCTCATATTAATCTTAGACTGCTCAGAGCTGTGTTAACCTCACATTAGACAGCAGATTATCATCAACTCATCTATAGTAATGGTTGGGGTTTGTTTTAACCACTTGCTAAAAAGGACAGTTTTCATAGATTAGGACATTATCTTTGAATTGCCTAATATATTTATTTTCACGTTACTGTTTTTCCTGATGAAAGCTTTGTTATATTTGGATGCTGTAAACACGATTTATTTGTTTTTACAAGAGAGGTGGAAACTCATCTAAGCCAAACCCTTCCCCTAGAAGAAGAACGTTAACCTTTAAGAACAGATTCTGCATATTAATAACTACAATGAGCAGTTAACAAAGTGCACTCATCAAAATCCAAACAGAGACTGCAATTATTTGACCTGCTTGGGAGGCATAAAAAAGTCTTTGCTGTCAAAAAGAAAAAAGCAATTAAAACAAACCTGCAGTTTGTCAGTGAACAAATAAATAAATGTCAGTGCAAATAATTTACAAATTGTATAGAAAACAAACCACATTCTTTGTACTTAAAGGATAAAAAGATGACTCACTGTGCAAGGTACAACTGTCAAAAATGGGTCTGTTGGAAGTACCTGCTAAACAAAATCAATCTAATTATGGCAAAACATTTGTTTTTAAACATTTAAAATCTGCTGGTAGAGCCTCCTTACCCCTCCACGTACCTTCTCTAACGCTTGCTGTAGAAGAGCGTCAGCTGATTTATGCGTCTCATTTGCTGGAAGAATGTATTTCAGGATGTCAGGGTTTTCCTTCACGTCGTATGTCTTCTGTGGCTTTATTCCATTCACCAGGTAGAACGTGTTGTTGTCGTCCATGATGAACTCATTCAGCTCAACGCCCAGCTCTTTAGCAAACCAGAGGAGAATGCTGTTGAACAGAGTGTCCCCGGAGATTACAAAAAAAAAAAAAAATCAGAAGAAGCAGTAGACTATCACCACTGTTGTACTGAAATGATTAGTTCTAAAATAACTACTTTTACTCACTGATGTGAACTTGGGATCCTCATGGCCCCAAGATCAGCATACCAGCCCTCTTCCTCATTCCTGTAGGTCTCCACACGTCCACCAACCCGTCCACTAGCCTCTAATATGGTGACCTTATTTAAATATTACAAAATACAATTTAAACATTTTATTAATATCAGTGAAATGTTATTAATTTTGTTAACCAACATGCTAATCTGTTTGATTAAGAAAGAGTTGCAATAGAAATGAACAAAAACCTCCAACATTGTCATGTCCTGGGCCGGTGGCCCAGTGTTTTATGTTTTCTTGGTATGGTTTCCGTTTTCTCAGGTTGTTTTATCTGTTATAGTTGCCTTCAGTTATTTCTAGTTCCTTGTGTCTCTCTGTATTCTGTGTCAGGTTTGCGTCTCTGTTCCCTTGTCATACTTCCTGTTTTATTTTGATATTCATCCAGCCCCTGTCTGTTGTATTCAGTTTTGCTTCCCTCTGGTCTCGTCTTAGTTATCAGTGTCACCTGTGTTCCCACCTGTTTCCTCTTCCCTCATCAGCCCTTCTGTGTATTTAAGTCCTGCGTTTTCTCTGTCTGTTGTCGCGTCGTTAATGTTTCCGTGCCTGCGTGCTCTTGTGTCTTCCCTTTGTCTCACTCAGAAGGTTTTTGTATTCGTTCCCCCGAGCCTAAATAAACACCTTTTACAGTATGCTTACCTCCGGAGTCCTGCGTTTTTGCCCTTCCTCACCCGTTTCATCGCCGGCCGTGACAAACATTTTTTTTTACCAAGATTAGTCATGTTAGGATTACTAATATGACTGGTATTAATTCTAATCATTAACATAGCCAAAGGTTTGAAGAAAAACAAACTTTTTTTTTCTCTCAAAATCTAAAATTCTTCCTAACAAAAAAGGTGTATTACACACACCGTATGTCCTGCTTTGTGAAGTAGCCGAGCAGCTGTCAATCCAGCCATGCCAGCTCCAACAATGACAACATGATGAGATGTGTTTAAAGGTGGAAGACCGTTCTTTGCTGTCTGCAGCAGCTGATCGTAGTCAGTGTCATTGAAACAATCAGCCAGGCTAGTCTTCAGGCTGGTCGCAGTGTGGATTTGATACACTGTGAGCAACAACACACTCACAGAGACTAAAGACAAGAAATAAGAAAACACTGTGAATATCAGCATGTAATAAAGATTTGATCAAAACTTAAATAAGCCTATTTAATGCCTAAAGCTAACCAAAATATAGAAGCTGTATTTGAATTTGAGCAATAAAAATTACTTCTCATTAAAAAAGATATAATCAATCTACAACAGAAAGATTAAATGTGATTACACTAAAAACTATACAAGTTAATTTATTAGTATTTAATTAGTATTTTTTGCTTGATTTTAGGTTGTTCATTAAAATGTCTCCATCAAGATGCTCACACTACTTTAGTACAACAAAACAAAACTTGAAATACTCACATAATTTCACCACATGTAGACCCATTTTTGATGTTTGTCTTATTTCCTTCTGTGGTGATATAAAGAGGAATGTGTACTTTAATTTATAGGAAATATTTATAAACTACAGCTGTTGTTCAATTGTATTGTTTCATGCATCACAGTAGTCAATTTAGTTTAAGTAACAAAAGCACTGGAATAGCATTCAGTCATTATTATTTGGGACTGATGAGAGAGATTTTATACATAAAAATAATTGACTATGAATATTTTCTGTTATACTCAGTGAAATTGCCATGAACTTGTTCCCTTTTCTGTATTTACTTACCGTATATATGCAGTTTTATGATCTCTGTAGTTTTACTATTAGTATGCTTTGCACAGGTATATACTTTCTGAGGTGTATGTGGACAGATTTTTAGCCCCCCCAACCCATGCACACACACACACACACACACACACTCACACACCCTCTCAAAGTTTTCTATGTTTTCTGTTTGCAGGTCTCACTTATTCATGGACTTATAAAATAAAAGACTTCTATTACAGGGTTTTTATTTTCCATCATCCGTTTTCATTTTCATCAAGCCTCCTCTTGACACACTGACAGAACTTACCGACTGTCTTTAAACCACTTTGAAAAGCTTTTTTTTTTTTTATGCCAATATCATTTTTATCCTTTTCCGCCTTCTGTTTTGTGCCCCTTAGATCTTTCTTTTATGCCTCTCCGGCACTTGTTGTCAGATGATAGCATGATTCAAAAGAAGACAGTCGCAATCGAGTGCGTTCTTGGAAGCACCATTGAAAGCGTGTGTGAGTGTGTGGAGGGGGGGTGCAGCACTGGGGCACCTAATCAAGCATCGTACCTCTGTTATTGATCATATCACATGCACAGCTGCTAAATACAGAAATGCCAACTACAGAAATAATTTCCCCACATCGCTTTGGTGCCCCCACCCCCCCACATGCGGCACCCCTATGCATTGCATATAGTGCATACCCACTTTCTGCACCACTGCATTTAAATATCCTAGGAACCACAAGTAAGCCAGCAGTCTGAAAATGAGGTGCTCTATTGGGGTGATATGGGACTATGAGGTCTTTGAGATAAGATGGGGCCTGATTATTCAAGACCTTGTATGTGAGGAGAAGGATTTTAAATTTTATTCTAGATTTAACAGGGAGCCAATGAAGAGAAGCCAATATGGGAGAAATCTGCTCTCTCTTTCTAGTCCCTGTCAGTACTCTAGCTGCAGCATTTTGGATCAGCTGAAGGCTTTTCAGGGAGCTTTTAGGACAGCCTGATAATAATGAATTACAATAGTCCACCCTAGAAGTAATAAATGCATGAATTAGCTTTTCAGCATCAGTCTGAGAAAGAATGCTTCTAATTTTAGAAATATTGCACAAATGCAAAAATACTAGTCCTACATATTTGTTTAATATGTGCATTGAATAGTATAGAATAGCATGCCATAAGATTGGAAAAATTACTCCAAGATTTCTCACAGTGTTACTGCAGGTCAAGGTAATGTCATCCAGAGTAAGTATCTGGTTCAACACCATGTTTTTAAGATTTGTGGGGCCGAGAACAAGAACTTCAGTTTTATCTGAATTTAGAAGCAGGAAATTAGAGGTCATCCAGGCCTTAATGTCTTTAAGACATTCCTGCAGTTTAATTGATGTGTGTCATCTGGCTTCATTGATAGGAAAAGCTGAGTATCATCTGCATAACAATGAAAACTGATGCAGTGCTTTCTAATAATACTGCCTAAGGGAAGCATGTATAATGTAAATAAAATTGGTCCTAGCACAGAACCCTGTGGAACTCCATAATTAACCTCAGTGTGTGAAGAAGACTCCCCATTTACATGAACAAACTGGAGTCTATTAGATAAATATGATTCAAACCACTGCAGTGCAGTATCTTTAATACCTATAGTATGCTCTAATCTCTGTAATAAAATGTTATGGTCAACAGTATCAAAAGCTGCACTGAGGTCCAACAGGACAAGAACAGAGATGAGTCCACTGTCAGAGGCTGTAAGAAGATCATTTGTAACCTTCACTAATGCTGTTTCTGTACTGTGATGAATTCTGAAACCTGACTGAAACTCTTCAGATAAACCGTTCCTCTGCAGATGATCAGTTAGCTGTTTTACAACTACTCTTTCAAGAATCTTTGAGAGAAAAGGAAGGTTGGAGATTGGCCTATAATTAGCTAAGACAGCTGGGTCAGTGATGGCTTATTAAGTAGCGGTTTAATTGCATACAATAATGTTACTTCACCCGATAAAACTGTTTAAAATTACAACTGGCTTTTAAAAGAACTTCAGTTACAGCAAATTATTCATCACTTAAATCACTGCATGCATTCACGCTTCAGTTTATTCTAGTTTTTGTAGATCTTTGCTATAGTCCTTCAATTCGAGCAGTAGTTCTTACTATGTGAGGCCCGTCAGAATTGAGATTGAGTCAAACGATATGCGAATGACGTTGAGCACTCCCCCAAATTGCACCCCTCCAAAAAACGAGCATAACCTGTCAGATCACGTGGACTTATATCAATCATTAAATAATAATGCAGTCTGAAAATGAAAAAGAGGGCTCTATAACATGTATTTTACCAGATAAGCATAAAATATAGTGAATGTTGCAAGTTATTCAATCACTTAGCTGACCTGCTAATATTGATGTATTTGAGGAATATGCAGGTAAACTGCTTTAGTGGCTTGGCTTGCCTTGAGAAATTATCTCTTTCCCGGCATCTATTAAGTCACATATAGCCTGAAAGGCGTGTCACTCATTTTCCATGGAAAGTGTAAAAAAAAAACTATAACTTGGATAAGTGTCAATTTACAATTCTTTGATTTAGATGGCGATTTTATGATGTTTTTGTCTGAGGTTGTGAAATTCAAATATATAATTCCTTCTGTTTAAACATAATTTGTGCTTGTTGCACGCTAGTCTGTGGATTTAAAGCAGTGCTAGGAGACCTTGCATTTGTGTGATTTGCTACCCCTACATGAAATGGCAGCTAAGGTGTTGTTCCAGTCTTCTGCTCCACTCCAGCCCCTCTTTTGATTAGTTTTAATGAGGTGAGATAGAACCTGCAGCACATCAACCCCAAAAGGGTAATGGATCTGACAGAGTACCAGGACAGGTTCTGAAGAACTGCATAGGGGAGCTCACAGCAGTGCTCACAGGCCTGTTTAGCATCTCCCTGGAGCAGGCATCCATACCTACATGCCTCAAGTCATTGACAATCATCCCTGTGCCAAAACAATCAGCTATCAGGTCCCTCAATGACTATTAGTCTATTAGCTATTAGCCCTGACACCGGTAGTGATGAAGTGCCTCGAGCAACTCATTCTGGGACACTTGAAGAACAGCATCCCCCCTCCTTGGACCTGAACTAATTTGCTGACAGGACAAACAGGTAAACCAAGGATGCTGTGTCACTGGCCCTCCACTCTGGAGAACTGGAGCCGAGATAACAACTTGATCCTCAGTGCAGCAAAGATGAAGGAGCTGATTCTGGACTTCAGGAGACTGAGGCCCCTCGTCCAATGCCCAATCGCCATCAGCGGCGAGAGAGTGGAGGTCGAGCAGAGCAAGTACCTCGGGGTCAACATCAGCCATGACATGACGAGGACCATCAACACCACATCGACGTTCAAGAAAGGTCTTCAGAGGCTTCACTTCCTGAGGTGCTTGACAATAGTGTGATTCTCACAACAGCTGCTGGTGAACTTCTACATGTCAGCCATCGAGTCCATCCTCACATACTGTATCTCAGTATGGTACTCTGGCTGCACTGCAGACAACAGAAAAGCTCTCCAGCGCATTATCGAGACTGCTGAGAGGATCTCTGGCACCAAGCTCCCCGGACTGGAGGACATATATAGGATCCACTGCACCACGCTGGTCATAGCTATAATCATTAGAGCACACATCCTGGACACTGCCTCTTTACCCCCTGCCTTCTTGGAGGCACTACAGGACACTGTACACCTGGACCTCAAGACTGAAAAGCAGCTTTTACCACAGAGCTGTTACACTACTGAATACAAACATTTCAAATCCAGTATAGCACACTGCACTCAGTTTAAACTGTTTACTACCATTTATACTGTCGCTTACTGTGAATAACGCATCACATTACCTCTGCTCACAGTAAATACCAGATCTGTATTTATTGACCAGCTGGTTAAATCTGAGAAACATGTGGTTAAGTTTTAAAGTAACTGATCTCTGTGGCTTGCTTTCCACTGAGAGAAATGATCTCTTTATCTGTAAACTTGTGCAAACAGCCTTTTCCAAGAAAATGAGGGTGTAATAATTAATGTAAGAGTTTGAGAAGTTGCCAAAAACATCATAGCACACAAACCAGTTTCACTTGTTTTTGATTTAGATGGCTGCTTGTGCGAACACTGTGTAACTGAAATACAAGTTTGGTGTAACAACACAATTTGTCATCAAATTTGCAACAATGAGTCTTGTATGACAGTTTGTGGACATGTGAAAATATGTGACATCAGGTTAATAAGGGTACAAATGCAGACAAGGTTTTCAGAACAGCCCGCACTCTGGTCCTATTACCTCCAGAAACTTAATAACAACATTATTTATTGCAGCATTATTGAAGCACGTAATTGGGGAAAAATCAATAGACAAATGCTATCTCAGGCTAACTATGCATATTGTGACCCTTAAACAGCAAATAATTGTGACATTTACGGCTAACTTATTTTTTCTTTTTTTCTTGAACGCTGCTGGAAAAATTCATTGGCAGAGCCTGTTTAAAGGTAGCTTCAAGTCTGTTATAAGTCCAGCTTGCAATGCTGCATCAACTGTATTTAAGAATTTTTTTCTTGATTTTGGAGAGAATACTTTCAGTACAGAGTGAGTTACAGGTCATGTTTGTCCACAAAAACACCACAGAGTCTGTTAATAGAGCACAAGCAAAACTTCAGTCACTTTGCAGATACTTCTCAGTTACATTAAAAGTGAAAAGTGAGAGTGGAACAAAGGTACACAGTCCATTAGACAAGGTAAATATGATAAATATGTCAATTTTTGACAAAGCCTGTTTTGGAGTCTCTACATGATGGACTACAGAGATGACTGAATTCATGTGTGGGACACTGTGGAGTTTCAATGTCCATCCATCCATTCATTTTCTTCCACTTATCCAGGGCTGGGTTGCGGGACCTGGAGCCTAAGCAGAGAAGCCCGGACCCCAGCCACCTCCACCAGCCCATCTGGGGGGACCCCAAGGTGTTTACAGGCCAGCCGAGAGACATCGTCCCATTAGAATTATAAGGTTCTATCTGACATTTTTGACGAAATTGACTTATTGTCAATTCTTACTCGTTAACCGCTAATCAACAATATGTAAGAGATTTTTTTTTCAGTTATATCCAACTTTGGCCATTTTATTCACAAAACAAAAATGTTCTATCTGCAAAATCAAGCTTTAACTTGGTACTACAAGGATCTATTAATATCTCAAAACTAGTCAGAATTCAGATCGAACCTTATAATTCTAAGGGGATGATATAATCTCTCCAGGGTATCCTGGGTCTGGCCCAGGGCCTCCTTGAAAACCTCACCCAAGAGGTGCCCAGGAGGCATCCTAGTCAGATGCCCGAGCCACCTCAACTGGCTTCTTTCAATGTGGAGGAGCAGCGGCTCTACTTTGAGCCCCTTACAAATGGCCGTACTCCTCACCCTATCTCTAAGGAAGAGGCCAGCCACCTTTTGGAGGAAGCTCATTTCTGATGCTTGTATTCACAATCTCATTCTTTCGGTCACTACCCAAAGCTCATCACCATAGGTGAGGGTAGGGACGTAGATTGACCGATAAATCAACAGCTTCGCTTGTACGCTCAGCTTCCTCTTCACCACCACTTGAAGCTCCCAAAATGAATCAATCCTCATGGACTCCGATGTTAAAATGTTTCATTTTGTCATATAATGAAAATATCATGATCATAAAATGCAAAATACCATTGGTAATAAATAAATCATTATCACAAATGTTTTTATTTGCAAGATACAAAATGTTCAAATGTCTAAAACTGTATATAATAGATGTCCAGATATGAAAGTTCCTTACCATGTAAATCCTGCACCCTGAGACAGTACGCCAAGTGGGAGGAAAGAGGCTAAGGTCTAACTATTGCTTCCAGATCTCAAGTAGGAGCCTGACTGACGTCATTTAAATATAGACTGAAACAATTTTTAAAAGGTAACCAGTTAGGTGGATTTTTATAAATGTCGTTTTGTGTTCTAGTACTGTTTGTGTTGTTGTGTCATTGTATGTTGTTATAATTACTGTGCAAAGGGCCAAATAGGGACAGGCATTGTGAATTACCTTAGGTAACATATCATATTTTTTTAACCTTTCTATTGTAACATATTTGTCCCTATGTACAAATAAATGAAACTAAATGAAAACTAATGAGTCTCAGGGCCACTACCAAGATGGGGGAAAAAATGCACGAGTTCCACATCAGGAAGATGACCACAACTGCGGTGGCTGTGACTCAGAAAGTAGAGCAGGTCATCTACTAATCAGAAGGTCGGTGGTTCAATTGGCTGCTCCAGTCTGCATGCCAAAGTATCCCTGGTCAAGATGTCAGCGTGAATGTTAGACAGTAAGCACTCAGCTGTAGGATGAAGTGCTTGTGTGAACGGGTAAATGCAAACATGTTATATAAACCACATTGAGTACTCAGCTAGAGTACTGTATACTATGGTGGCCCTGAAGTGCAAACCACAACAACATTAACTAAGCACAATTACAAATTACAAAAACACAACAACATTAACAAAAACATGACATTAACAAAAACACAACAAAATTAACAAACCAGAAAAGGTAGGTCCCAGTGGGAAAACCTAGGAAATCGCTGATTGGACGACGACTGAACCGGAAGTTAGGCCACAGCTGCTGCAAAAGTTCGGTGACAGCTCAACCAGCTCTTTTCCGCAGCTAGGGTAAAACATAGCGCTATGTCCAAATTCAGGGGCTGCATCCGGTGAAGGACCCTGCCCACGTAAACTGGGTCCTTCGCAGCCCACGAAGACCGGAAGTGAAATTGGACGGTCTAGCCGTCATATCTGCGTCACCTGCCCTCACATCTGCATAGCTCATGTCACCTACCAACCGTGACAGTGCGAAGCACAGCTGTGTAAAAGCAGCTGGTTAAACGAGAACGAACTTTTGCTCCTTTTTGTGTTTTAATTTTAAGTCTTAATTCAAAATAAGCTGTTAAAACAAGCAGGACACATTTCAACAACAAGGAATACAGCTGAGCGAATGATTAACTTCCAACTATATTAAGTGAGACATTAATGTTGAATAAAACTATTCAGTTATGAAGCTTAACTTTAACTTTCAGGCAAACCGATTTGCTCAGGAACAAATGAAATGCTGAAATAAACCAAACACCAGCCATTAGAGATCATCTGAGGGAGTTGTGTAGACCTGTGTTTATCTTCCAATCAGCGGCGAAAGCCAGCGGGGCTTTGAAAAGGATGTGCCGGCAGTCGGGCATTCTCTCCGGCTAAGGTCAGCCTCGGTAGCCCGGTCAGCTGACAGCTAGTGAGGTGAGGTGCTGGTAGAGCAGCGGCAACGGACAGCTCCAAAAACGGTGGAGCTTTTTGCAATTAAGCGATATCTTGATAAAACGAGCTGATATTTGAGGTTTACACATTTACATTCTCACTTGAAAACATCTTAAAAGACATATAAAAATCTTAAAAGACATATTAAGTGAGACATCTTAATGTCTCACTTAATGTAGTTGGAAATTAATCTTTCGCTCAGCTGTATTCCTTGATGTTGAAATGTGTTATGCTTGTTTTAACAGCTTATTTTGAATTAAGACTTAAAATGAAAACACAAAAAGGAGCAAAAGTTTGTTCTCCATTTAACCAGCTGTTTTTCTACAGCTGTGCTTCACACTGTCACGGTTGCTAGGTGACATGAGCTACGCAGATGTGAGGGCAGGTGATGGAGATATGAAGGCTAGACCGTCCAATTTCACAATCTCACTTCCGGTCTTTGCGGTCTTTGTGGGCTGCGAAGGACCCAGTTTACGTGGGCCGGGTCCTTCGCAGGATGTGGCCCCTGAATTTGGACATAGCGCTATGTATTACCCTAGCTGCGGAAAAGAGCTGGTTGAGCGGTCACCGAACTTTTGCAGCAGCTGTGGCCTAACTTCCGGTTCAGTCGTCGTCCAATCAGCGATTTCCCAGGTTTTCCCACTGGGACCTACCTTTTCCGATTTGTTAATGTTGTTGTGTTTTTGTTAATGTCATTGTATTTTTGTTAATGTTGTTGTATTTTTGTTAATGTTGTGTTTTTGTTAATCTTGTTGTGTTTTTATAATTTGTAATTGTGCTTAGTTAATGTCGTGTTTTTGTTAATGTTGTTTTGTTTTTGTTAATGTTGTTGTGTTTTTGTTAACGTGTTTTTGTAATTTGCAATTGTGCTTAGTTAATGTCGTTGTGTTTTTGTTAATGTTGTTGTTTTTTTATTAATGTTGTGTTTTTGTAATTTGTGATTGTGCTTAGTTAATGTTGTTGTGGTTTGCACTTCAGGGCCACCGTATTATATACCTCAGGCAAGAAAAAATGAGAAAGAAGAGCAAGAATCATCATGGAAGGACAGACCCTTGCATGGCATGTACTACCAACAGATGAAATTCAATGCAATTCAGTTAAGTTGAATTCAATTCAGCTGTATTTATTTTGCCCCATATCACAACAGTCACCTCAATGCCCTTTGTATTGTAGGTAAAGACCCTACAATAATTTCAGACCTGTAAAAGAGAGCTAGGGATCACCTTAGGCCTACTGTAGTGTAATTTAAAGTTGGATCAGGGTCATGTGATCCAGGCCTAACTATAACCACCCCCCTGTAGCTGACTTTATTGTGGTATTGTCTCCCAACTCCCATCCTTCCTCCTACAGCGAACAAAAAATTTTGCATTCTCAGCTTCCTCTTCTAGATCTTTCACAGCTTTCCTCAAGTAGAGTCCTCTCACTCCAGCACCACGATGTAGCTGGACTACTGGTTTTCCTGCAATGCCCTGACACCTAATTTCCAAAGGGTAAATCCTGGCTTTCTAGCCAATTCTCTCGACAGCCCCCTGCCAATCCAACCAATAGTGCAAATTGGAAAAGAAATGGCAGGTTTGACAAAAACATGTCTCTTATAATGTAAAAACTGTGGTCATGATCTCTGTGGCTTGCATTCCATTGAGAAATGATCTCTTTATCTGTAAACTTGTCCAAACAGCTTTTTCCAAGAAAACGAGGGTGTAATAATTAATGTAAGAGTTTGAGAAGTTGCCAAAAACATCACAGCACACAAACCAGTTAGACTTGTTTTTGATTTAGATGGCTGCTTGTGCTGACAATGTGTAACTGAAATACAAGTTTGGTGTTACAACACAGTTTGTCATCAGTTGTCCAACAATGAGTCTTCTGTGACAGTTTGTGGACATGTGAAAATATGTGACTTCAGTTTGATGAGGAAATGGGTGCAGACATGGTTTTCAGAGCAGCCAACCCAGCCAGCATACATAGGTGGGCCCCATGTGGGATAAATAAGGGCAAACATTATGGGCCCCAAAAGGTTTTGTCCGCAGTTTCCATGGTGGCCCTACAGGGGCTTGCCCAGATAGATTTTAACAGGCCCTGAATGGGTTTTCAGTGGGACCCAGATGGTTGATTTACATGAGGCCCATGTGATGTGTAGCGACTCCACCACCGTTTGCCCCTACACCATTGAGCAGGGAGTACTGCACCGCTGACTTGCTCTTGGTTAATCACAAACAATTCAGTTCCCACATTGCACTTCAGGTTGTTTATTTGCATGTTGCAATCATCCACACAGCAGTCAAGCCCAAGCATATGCAGGCTACTTCATGGCACTCCATACAAAGCAAGGCATTGATAAGCATATAAAAAGCGTGAAGAAAGTGCTTAGAAAGCGGTCAACAAAAATACTTTCTCCCTACTCACCGATACTCCATGCCGACACACCGGTGACCAGGTGATTATATTTCCTACCCATTAGCCAAACACCTCCCACGTGACCTACCGTAATCCCAGGCATAAACATGCAACACCATAAGTTCACCATAACACCACTGAGTTGTATATGGCTCTTACACCATGTATGGCCTATGTGTGTGCTTTCAGGAATCTTTACCTGGGCCTTAACTGGGTCTCAACTGGGCTACAATATGGGTAACAAGTGGGTTTGTCCACGTTTTCCATGATGGGCCCATATGTGTTAGCCCACATGGGTTTAACAGGCCCTGAATGGGTTTTCAGTGGGACCCAAATGGCTGACTTACATGAGGCCCATGTATGGCCCATCTGTGTGCTTTAAGGAACTATTAACTGGGCCTTAATAGGCTCTCAACTGGGCTAAAATATAGGTAATAAGAGGATTTGTCCACATTTTCCACGATGGGCCATTTAGCCATGTGGGTTTAATGGGCCTGAATGGGTTTTCAGTGGGAGCCAGATGGTAAGGCCTTATTCCTGATGGACCAATTAATGGGGTCTTTCTCAACTAAGCTGTAATACGAAGTGAATTACATTCACAGATATGCAATCTTAATCAACAAGCCAAAGTCCTAAAATGCTTTAGCATAAAACTTGGGGGAAAAAATCAGATGAAAAATGTCTTTTGGTCAAGGCTCTTTATGTGGTAAAAGTTAATGTGAAATATTGGCAGTAACTACTTTTTACCTGAGCAAATATTTAGTATATGAATAAAACTTCTTTAAACAGAAAACTCAAACAGAAAACAGGCCTACAACAAACTACAAGAAATGCGCTTTTAAACCAAGAAAATTTAATGTTTTGCTCAGCGTTATTCAACATCTACAAAATATGATTCCCATTTTTGTTAAAAGATAGCATTTGTGAAAATAACTAAAATTAGTTTTTACTAAAAAAAGACACACATAAAAAAAAACCAAAAAGAACCTTTTCAAGATCGATGAACATTTTTGAGAACGACCTAACAGCCATGTGCATGCTTAAACTTAAAAGCTACCATAGACTACTGAAAGTGCGGGGTTGCGCCGGGGGTCCGCAGAGTCGGGGTTGCGCTGGGGGTCCGCAGAGTCGGGGTTGCGCCGGGGCTCCTCAGGCTTTGAGAATTTCTGGGCACACCGGAGCGATAAACTTTTGGGGTAGATCCAGTTGCAGCAAATTCAAAGGGAGGAGAAGGTGGTATTTCATTCTCAGAGTCAACATCTTCTTCGCTAGATGAAAAAGCATTCCATCTTTTGGAGGACCTGAAAAGATCAAACAGAATGTAACAACTACACATGTGGAAAAAATTGCTTGTACCCCTCTGTTAATGACTGAAAAACCCAAAATAGTTACTGAAATAACTTGAAATGGACAAAAAACAAATAAATAAAAAATACATGCTGTGTATTAGACAATATAAGACCCCCTTCCACACTACATTCTATGTCGCTTTTCTGGGATATCATTATCTGTTTGAAGATCTGATGTTGCTTCTGCCCTAGCAAGCTTTCGTCGTGCCTCTCCATAGTTTTCTTTATAAAAGAAGAAAAAAAAAAAAGAATTAAGACAATCCTAAATCTAAGTTCAAAGTTTTCATGTAAGTAAATGTTTATCACCTGCATGTCCAAGAACACGCACACAGCATATCTTCCACGAAGCATCTGGCTGTAGTTGTTGTTTTACTGCTTTAGTGACATTTATACCAAGGCCCATTGGCCAGAAGCACTCAACCTTGTTTTCATCTGTAAACCAACATGATGGCATAATATCCATCAACTTCTTTCCATCCGTCGACTCTTGAATTCCACGATGCTGAAGAAGGACATGCTGAAAGTTCATATGAAGTCTATTAGTAGTCATGTAACTGAGGAAAGACAACATGACCGACCCGCAAAGGAAGGAGAACAAGTTTTTTTGTCAGGTTAGTCACAGGTACACCATGAAGACGGTCAGACAGTTGTGTCACTGTTCTGATTCCTAGACAAGATGAATCAATAGGGTATCTGCAGAAACAGTCTTGTTCTTCATAAAACTGACACACAGTGTACATGGCTCCTGAAAACAACTGTATTATATTTTTTAATTAAAGCAACTTTGCCCTCAACATCAAAACAGTTATCTCCTGCGCAACATGATATGACAGTTCCCTCATGTCTGTACTGCCTGAACTGCATGCGAGCATGAAAATCTGGGAGAGTTGTACCACATGAATGTGGAAGTTGAGGTTTATTCCTCCTTCCATTTTCACCCAGAATGGGCTTTTCAGCTAAACGCCGAACGACTTGTTGTAGAGGGTTTTGGGGTCTTCGTACAAGTCGCTTTAATGTCCCCAGATAATTTTCAAAGGGAAAACATGAAATATTGTCCAAGGCACCATACTTTCTGGCATCATCAGCTAAATGTATGAGACAGTGGGTGTTGTAGACTAAGTGTTCTGTTCCATATACCTTAGCAAAATTGGCAACATAACACTTCAACAGTCTTCCAGCATAGTCACAGTATTTACAGCACAAAGCTGGGCTAAGAAGAATTCTCACTGCTATTGAGAGCAACAGAAAGTTGTTGTACATTTGTGTTGATAGTCATCCTTGAAGAACCACTGGGCCAGTGTACAAAAGAAATTGTCTGAATTCTGTTGCCTTCCATTGAGTATATTCCATCAGTGACCGTGGTTTTCGAGAAACATTTCTTGGAAGGTGATCTCTGACTGATTTCAAGTGATTAGAAATAATGGAAATGGTAACTGCAGACAGATGACACCTTAAAGGTCCCTTGATCCACAAACTTATAACTTTTTTAACATGTCCTAAACAAACTAGGTGCATGTAGTCAAGCACAAAGCTTGACACCATTGCTACACCAAGCTCTTGCAAGGGTGAAACTCCATAATGGTGGTCTTCATCTATCAAAAGTTAAAAAGCTCCATCTGTTCGTAGAGGTGCTGTACAATCAGGAAACACAACCTTTTTTATCCATGTAAATTCCATGCTCTCCACAGCGTTCACAGGAGCTGTAGCCAGAATGACCTTTGATACATTTCAAAAATGCCCGAGCAGGTGCATCGCAGATAAAGGCATCTGGAAGTGCAATATTAAAATGTTTTCCTTTGTAATGCAAACCCCCTTGAGTTACTGACTTCAGGTCTTCAATAAAGTCTTTTAAGTACTCGTTGACAGAGTCAGGCTTGGACAAGCCTGCATATAAACCAATGATAATAACACTACACTTTGGAAATTCCTTAATCCTGGCCAAAATAGGCCACAACTCCATATTTGAGCTCCTGAAGAGTGGTAACCCATCAATGTTCACCCGTAAAGTTAAAGTATCAACTGAAAGATGAGAGTCATTTAACAGTTGTGAAGTTATTTCTTTAGCCACTCCAAAATGATAGTAAATACTATGTCCCATTTCTTTCACTTCAAAGGTTTTGGGAGTTGACAAAAGATACACTCCACTGAGAAACACTGCATTTCTGTTACTATGAACACACTTTATATCCTCTTTTTTTTCTACTGAATGCTTACTTTCTCCTGCCAAATTTGAAACAACAATGACAAAATAACTATGAAACTAATTTACTATTTTCTCAGTATTTATGACCTTTTTACCCTTATATTTTAGAGTCACTAAAGCAATAACTTCATAGCTGTTAAATTACTCATCTTTCAGTTGATACTTTAACTCTACGGGTGAACATCGATGAGCTCTTCAGAAGCTCAAAAATAGAGTTGTGGCCTATTTTGGCCATGATTAAAGAATTTCCAAAGTGTGATGTTATTATTATTGAGTCATTTATTTACTTCTGTATTTAATGTCAGTTTTTTGCAGACTCAATGTCCGTACATAAAGCTTGAGTGACAAAATTGTTTTAAATTGCAACAAAAATGTTCACATTTATACTTCCTAAAATCTTGTTCTTAAAATCAAAACAATGTTTTAGCCTACCTTTTCAAATCTTTACAAAGTGATCCTCGCACGCTGCTTGATGCTCTTGAAGTCTGCAAAGAAATAGATTTCAATATTTGGGGTTTTGATAATCCTGTATTTTCATCTAAAATTACCAGCATCTATTGTTGAATAACGCCATTTTAAATATAGTGGTTCTAAAAATACAATATATAATATGGACCATAACTCATATAACTACAGTACAGTAATCTTAAAAAGACTTTCAATTATAATCCATATAATCCAGAAGAGTTACACTTGTATATCATGCATTTAATGTGTCCCAGAGTGCCGTTTTCTTCCACTAATGGGTTTGTAGAAATCACATAAAAAGCATAAACAACAAAAACATAATCCAGATGTTTTATCAATCAGCTGCTAAAAGCATTTCTTATGTTCAAATATCAGTCAGCTGTGAGCATAAATTATCAAGTTTTCAATGCAACAACAGGAAGTGACATCATCTTGCTTGAAACTGTAGTTTTTTCTTGAAAGCCTTTCACAGCTCTACTGGTGCTGAAGAGTAATGCCTCTTTGCGCTTGCTGCGCGTGTCCAGACAGATTGCACGTAAAACAGCTGCTGCTGTGTTTTTGTTGAAATACTGGAGGCTGCATGCACATGCCTGCAATGCTGTAATGCTTTTTATTCACAAGCATCCTCAAATTATGTTTCTACTGCAGGTCTATTTTTAGTCGCTAATCAGGGATTAAAGCATAAAAAACATTTTGAGAAGCCCCTCGCGACTGGGGGAGAGGCTTCCAGCACGAACGATCGCTAGTGTTAATGGCAGCCCCCGCTAGCAAACTGCGGTTATAGTGATCGTTCTGGTGGTTACAGCTGAAGTAAAGAAAGAACAACAGCTGACATTCTCTGCAAAGCCATCACTTGACCCAGCTGTCTTAGCTAATTATAGGCCAATCTCCAACCTTCCTTTTCTCTCAAAGATTCTTGAAAGAGTAGTTGTAAAACAGCTAACTGATCATCTGCAGAGGAACGGTTTATTTGAAGAGTTTCAGTCAGGTTTCAGAATTCATCACAGTACAGAAACAGCATTAGTGAAGGTTACAAATGATCTTCTTACAGCCTCTGACAGTGGACTCATCTCTGTTCTTGTCCTGTTGGACCTCAGTGCAGCTTTTGATACTGCTGACCATAACATTTTATTACAGAGATTAGAGCTTGCTATAGGTATTAAAGGTACTGCACTGCAGTGGTTTGAATCATATTTATCTAATAGACTCCAATTTGTTCATGTAAATGGGGAGTCTTCTTCACACACTAAGGTTAATTATGGAGTTCCACAGGGTTCTGTGCTAGGACCAATTTTATTTACATTATACATGCTTCCCTTAGGCAGTATTATTAGAAAGCACTGCATCAGTTTTCATTGTTATGCAGATGATACTCAGCTTTTCCTATCAATGAAGCCAGATGACACACATCAATTAAAGTGCAGGAATGTCTTAAAGACATTAAGGCCTGGATGACCTCTAATTTCCTGCTTCTAAATTCAGATAAAACTGAAATTCTTGTACTCGGCCCCACAAATCTTTGAAACATGGTGTCAAACCAGATACTTACTCTGGATGGCATTACTTTGGCCTCCAGTAACACTGTGAGATATCTTGGAGTCATTTTTGACCAGGATTTGTCCTTCAATGCATATATTAAACAAATATGTAGGATCACTTTTTTTGCATTTGCGCAATATTTCTAAAATTAGAAACATCCTTTCTCAGAGTGATGCTGAAAAGCTAATTCATGCATTTCTTACTTCTAGGGTGGACTATTGTAATTCGTTATTATCAGGCTGTCCTAAAAGCTCCCTGAAAAGCCTTCAGCTGATCCAAAATGCTGCAGCTAGAGTACTGACAGGGACTAGAAAGAGAGAGCATATTTCTCCCATACTGGCTTCTCTTCACTGGCTCCCTGTTAAATCTAGAATAGAATTTAAAATCCTTCTCCTCACCTACAAGGTCTTGAATAATCAGGCCCCATCTTATCTCAAAGACCTCATAGTACCATATCACCCCAATATAGCACTTCACTCTCAGACTGCTGGCTTACTTGTGGTTCCTAGGATACTTAAGAGTAGAATGGGAGGCAGAGCCTTCAGCTTTCAGGCCCCTCTTCTGTGGAACCAGCTCCCAGCTTGGATTCGGGAGACAGACACCCTCTCTATTTTTAAGATTAGGCTTAAAACTTTCCTCTTTGATCAAGCTTATAGTTAGGGCTGGATCAGGTGACCCTGAACCAGCCCTTAGTTATGCTGCTATAGGCCTGGGCTGCTGGGGGGTTCCCATAATGCACTGTTTCTTTTCATTCACCTTATTTACTTTGTTTATACTCCACTCCGCATTTAATCATTAATTGTTATTAATCTCTGTCTCTCTTCCACAGCATGTCTTTTCTGTCCCCTCAGCCCAACCGGTCGCAGCAGATGACTGCCCCTCCCTGAGCCTGGTTCTGCTGGAGGTTTCTTCCTGTTAAAAGGGAGTTTTTCCTTTCCACTGTCACCAAGTGCTGCTCATAGGGGGTCGTTTTGACTGTTGGGTTTTCTCTGTAATTATTGTAGGGTCTTTACCCACAATACAAAGCGCCTTGAGGCAACTGTTTGTTGTGATTTGGCGCTATATAAATAAAACTGAATTGAATTCAATTGAATTGAACTGAATCTATCTTCATCTGATGGAAATGGACAGTGAGAGTGATAACCACAGTAATGTCATGATGATCACTGTTTGCTACTCAGTGCAATACTAATTCAAAATTTTTAGAAAAATCAGATAGTTTGAAAGAGCAATGTCACTCGAACACTGGCCCATTAAATAAGGCACTGGTATAAGGACACTAAACCAAGAAAAAGTAAAATCTCTGTTTTAGCTTTTGCTCTTTGGCTGGCAAAAACATCAGCTGCTCTAATATGTTCTCGGGCTACGTTTCATTATTTTAGCTTTGTGCTAAGCTAGGCTTTATTTTGTCGCTCCTGCTTAAAACCTTACAGATTTGAAAAAAAAAATCTAGTTCATGAAAAGCATCTACAGTATATTCCTTAAAAATCTGAGCTATTTATTTATTAATGAAACATTTAAACCTTTCTATTTTTATGTTCCTTTTTCCTTTTAGTTTTGCAATTTTTTTTTTTTTTCCATAGGTACCCAGGCGCCCAGGAATCGCCCGACAGAGTCCCCCCCCCCATGCCAAAGAAGACCAAGCCACCCCCAGGACACAGCTGCCAATGGAGTGGGCCAGAAGCCACACCAAGACAACCGGCCACGCACCACAGGACCCCCAGGCACGTACACCCCAGGGGCGGCAGTGACGATCAATGGGGAGCAGCGGGGAGCGGTAGGAACCATGTCCCACAGGGGCCAAGGCTCAGCAAGCCACAGACCCAGGCCCAGCTGTCCACACATGTGCACGCACACACACACACATTCTAGTCACACACCCATGCATTACACACGGACCATACATGGACATTAGTCCCTTTATGTACCACATTGTTTATGTTGTTGGTACAAGGTGCCGTAATTCCACATGAAATCAAATTTTCCCTGCAGAAGATTCCACTGTAAGATGGTCAGTGTTATTTACAGATGTTAATATTGTTCCAAATTCATTCATTTTGGCCACATAATGCAGATGACTCTTAGAATGATATTTGTAGCAACAATTTACGATATATTATACTATTTTGTGGCAAAATGTAAATGAAACCCGACTGAGTCTAATAATCAGATACTTTACTAATCTTATGTGTTCATGATTTCACTTTTGGTTTTATTCTTTAACTCATGTTGTCTGCTTTTAAAGTGATTGATTGCTTTATTGCTTTTTTTTTTTCAAAAACAAAAATGCTTGTGTTTGATTTAAGGTTTTTTTTTTTTTTTTTTTTAACTAAATGCATGTCTGAATTTGTACTTCAAGCCTCCTGTGTCCTTTTTGAAGAAACTCACAACCCTCACTTTAGATAGAGTATGAATCTAAAACAGGTGCTTCACACTCATAATGTGTGATTTTCATTTGAGGAGATGAGATTCAGGAAGCTCAAATTATCACTAAAGTCTACAAATTCATGAATATAACAAGCTAACAAAGGTGCAGGCAATAAGGCAATACCTCACAAGAAAACACTGTTTTCCTGCTTGTGACTTCATAGAAATAATTTTGTGCTACTGTATATAATACTGTATAAAAAAATAATTGAATAAAAATAAATTAATAAAGGTCACTAACATACCTTCCTTCTTCCTGTTTTTTCTTACAACAACATATGTCGTGCTGCTTGCACTTACTGTGCAGGCACCTGTGTAGACAGAAAAAACTAATTATTACTATCATTATTATTAATATTATTTTACTATTTTTTAAGCAAGTATTTCTCAGATCATTTCATAATCATCTCATAAACATTAGGAGAAAAAATCAGAAATTCCTCTAGCCTTTGCCAAATTTCCCTTCAAAGTGAGTTAAGACATTGCGCTTCTGTTTTGATAAACAACCACAATATAAAATATTGAAACAGTGTTTTGATCTGTTTGATCTACATTTGCTGACTGACAGTGCAATGCTGCAGTATAAGAAAAAAAATATTTTCAAACAATTCTCGCCAAATGTTTATTAGCAGATTTTTTCATGTGTCACTTGCTAAGCCACAGTGACTCCACATTACAGCTGTTTAGAAACCATAAACTTTGGTTTAACATACTGTGACTGTGAGTGTGCAGCAAAACAAAAACAATGAACACAAAGTTAATATTTATGTTGTTTTCTTTACCTCTGTTCGAGCAACCGTTGCCAAAGTGATACAGTCCCACTGCCACCATAAATGGAAGGCTGGATAAAATGGTGGCAATGATCCAAAATGTCCCAGTAAAGGAGATCTGGGTCATAACATTGTGACTGTGTGGATTAGTTGCTGAATTTACATTTCGAGAGTTTAAACGATGGTTTGAAAAGAGAGAAATGTTGAAATGAGAAAAGAAAGATGCAAAGAAAGATGAACAATGCAAATGTTCATGTTAGCTTCTTCACACTCACACATGTAAAAGCTTGAAATTCAATTTGAAAGCTTCTAACACAGCTTAAAAGTTTAGTACACCTGTTCCAATTTACATTTGCACTCTGGAAATTTCCCAGTATTTCACAAGTGATTCCTACAAACAGATTCAGCAGCTCTGCTTTAAAGCTCTCACTCACTTCACAAGCATGTATAAACCTTATTTTAAACATCTCAGTGTCTCACCTGTGACTTTCAGCCAGCTCTCTGGTGATCCTCCAGCTCCTGAGATGCTGCACTTGTAAAGTCCTTCATCAGATTTGGAAACTCTGTAGATGTTCATGTTTCCTTTGGAGCTTCTGTGTATGTGACGTCCATCTTTATAGAAATCAGCTGTGAAGTTGGAGGAAGAGGTTTTGTTTCTGCCGTGAAGAGTCACAGGTTCTCCCAGGAACAGCAGGAACCTCTAGGATCACAGAACCACCTGATACAACATGAATATGAGATTCATTTGCTAAGAAATTAATTTTAAATCAATCAGAAAATATTGTAGTCTTGCTGCAAACATACCAGTGACAGAGATGTTGATAATGTTGCTTCTCTTACCTCTTTCAGTCTCACACCAGTACTCCCCACTGTTGTCTGTGTAAACATGCTTAATGGTGCAGGATGATCCTGTTGATGTTCTCTTATTGGTTCTGATACATGATGTATTGAAATAACTGCGATCTGTTTGGAACGATACTCAGAGAAACTGCATCTGAAAGAAAGAAGAAAGATTCAGTTTAGTCTTTTAATACTGACACTCCTGGAGTGAACTTAAACAACAAAGGGATGGGTAAATAAAACAAAAAGTGCATCATAACTTCTGATGATTAATTATACCAGAGGATGAGGTTCACTAAAATCACCAATGAACATTTTTCCCCACTTCCTACTTTTTTTTTTCTAAATTTCTTGCTCCTCCAACATGATTAACAGTGTTCATATAAATGAGCAAACAGCAGTTACTCACCAACTTTCTGATCCTGTCCATCCAGCAGAATCATAACGATCATCACTGATGCGACAACAGAATAATACAGTTTTTCTAAGATACTTAGGGATCCTTAAAGCTACTTAAAGTAAATGTACTATCACACATTGTAATTGTTGATGGCCACGTGTTCAAGAATAACTGATAACTCCTTAATCATGTGGAAACAGAGAAAATACTCTCACAGTCTTGTGCACAGAGCTCTCATATTGTCTTGCCTCAGATTAAAGACAAAAATGTAAACTGCTGCAAAAACAATTTTAATTTTAAAATATTTTCACAAATAATCTATTTTTACCAAAGACGTTTCCAAAGAAGCTGAGCTGCTTTTGTGTCAAGTCAAGCCTCAGTGGGTGGAACAAGGACGTAGTTCAGACTAATGCTGCGTTTGATGCAACTTGTAGGTGGTTCATGTTTCCTGAAAACATCTGACTTCAGATCAGTGAGAAACTGGCACTACAAACACAAACAAGGTCTTCAAAACAGGAAACAGTGTTGACTTTTGACTTGCAGAGAGCATTTTCATACATTTTCACATCAAAATTTGCACTTTTTGGCCACATAATATGTGTAATCAAATGAATGAATCAAATGCAACCTGTTCAAGAAAATCCGTTGAAAATAGATTTTGTAGTTTAAAAATAACTTATTGCTTTTTGCAGCAATGTCAGCTCAAATGCATCATCCTACATTTTGTTTTTTGTGTTTTTCCAGGAAGGTTTAAATTTGTGAACTGTATAGTCCAACATAATATGCATTGTGTCTTCTACTTCCTTAATAGCTATTATTTCATTTCAGTACAAAGAAAAGCACAGGTCACATGTGTGTCTATGAACGCACCACAGAGTCCGTTAACAGACAAATAGCAATACTGCAGTTATATTGCAGATGTTTATCGGGATCATGGTGGGAGTTTTAAAAATGCGATTTACATTCATGACAGTCATTTATTTATTTTTTTAAATTTCTTACAACAGTCACGTGATGCATGTGCTTATAGAAGCTTAAAATACAGAATGCAAAAAAATCAGTAAAATGTTGAACATCAAGAAGAAGCATGATGGGAAATTAACTATTGAGCTTTCATTGTTTTATTTGTCATCAGTGGCTGGAGTGTTTTCTGGTATTAGTTGCAGCTTTGATTTTGCCACCACCACCACCAGCAACATCACAGCCACCATCACAATTGTGAATACAATCCGTAAGATGAAGTATATACTACAGCCGTGGTCCAAAGAGGGGTCTGTCTGAGTCTCTGTGTGAAGGAACACAGATGATAGAATTCATGTGTCAGACACAGTGGAGTTTTAGTGTTGGATGCATTTTGTACATATGGTTTGGATAAAATAATATTCAATACATTGCTGCTGACTTGCCTGATAATACTGTCTGTGTTCACCTTGAATAATAATTTAAAATACTCATATAGTCATCTTACAAACACAACTGTTCAAAAATAAGCCAAAGTGCCAAGCGGTCTCTGTAACGTTACCTCACCACTGCTAACTCTAATCTGATCCACATCTGATTATTTAAAAAGCAAAATCAGGATGGCAACACTTAAAATATTAGACTTACCACCTCACAAACATCACCCACAGCCTTGAGTTTCTGTGCTTATCTTAAATGCACAGTCTATGTAAATGTGAACCAGGTGACGTTCATTTTGTGAGATGATCAAAAAAAGAAAAAGAAAAAATAACCAAACTGTGATGAAACTTAATTTCTGTTAATCTTCTCTGACAACATATATAGAGTCCATTACATGCTGCGATGCTTTCAGATTGAAAACAAGGTAAAGAGTTGAAAACAAATCTATTCGTAAGTTACTGTTGTAACTAAAATGCAATCACCAGGAAGTTTTAGTGTTGAGGTAAGCCATTTTTAGTTTTAAAAAAACAAACAAACTTGCACACACAGTAAACTGGAGTATTATAACATTTTACCATAATCTTACCATTACTGCTGTTTTTTGTGACTTTCAGAAAAAACAACTTTTGTGAGATCTCAGAGTCTCACCTGTGACTTTCAGCCAGCTCTCTGGTGATTCTCCAGCTCCTGAGATGCTGCACTTGTAAAGTCCTTCATCAGACTTGGAAACTCTGTAGATGTTCATGTTTCCTGTGGAGCTTCTGTGGATGTGACGTCCATCTTTATAGAAATCAGCTGTGAGGTTGGAGGAAGCGATTTTGTTTCTGCAGTGAAGAGTCACAGTTTGTCCCTCCATCACAGGAAGAGCAGGAACCTCCAGGATCACAGAACCATCTGAAACAACATGCATTTGATATTTATGTCATATTACATTTAATTAAAATGAATCTCAAAATATTGTAGTCTTGCTCCAAATGTACCAGTGACAATGATGTTGATGATGTTGCTTCTCTTCCCTCCTTCAGTCTCACTCCAGTACTCTCCACTGTCATCTGTATAAACAGTTTTAATGGTGCAGGATGATCCTGTTGGTGTCTTATTAGTTTTGCTACATGAGTCTACTTTCCCTTCATGCACAACTTCACAATAATTAACCCCATCACAGTAAAATGTTACTGGTTCATATTCAAAGAACTGCGATCTGTTTGGAACGATACTCAGAGAAACTGCATCTGAAACAAAGAAGAAAGATTCAGTTTAGACTTTTACTGCTGAAAGGGATAAAAGGGTAAATCAAACAATAAAATGCATCAAAAAGTCTGCGATGATTAATTATACCAAATTACAAAAGAACATTTTTCCTACTTCCTACTTTTTCTAAATGTTTTTCTCCTCCAACATGATAAACAGTGTTCATATAAATGAGCAAACAGCAGGTACTCACCAGCTTTCTGATCCTGTCCATCCAGCAGAATCATACCAATCATCACTGAAGAGACAACAGAAAGTTACAGATTTACTAAGAGACTTGCTGACTCTTACAACTATTAGTAATGATAAAAAAATAATTGTTCCACAAAAATACAACAGCCTGCTTTGTCTTGAAGTAAAAACAAAGAAAACTGACACATTTGTATCAACATTATTAACTTTCTTCAATCATGTGGCAACAGAGAAAAAACTCACACAGTAGTGTGTAGAGAGCTCTGACCTCCATATTGTAATGCTACAACATGAAGACCAAAGCGTAAAGACTGCTGCAAAAACAATTTTAATATCAATTAAATATTTTTCACAACTTAATGCAATCCAATAATTTAGTTTTACAAAAGAAGCTGAGCTGCTTTTGTGTTGAGTCGAGCTTCAGTGTTTCAGTTCACTGTCAGTGGGTGGAACAAGAAGCCAATTCAGACTCATGCTGTGTTTGATGCAAATTTGTAGGTGGTTCATGTTTCCTGTGCTCACATCCGCATGTTGTTGCACTGTGCTGAGATCAGTCACATGTAGGGGACATTTGTAACCTCTTTAAGGACACTGAGACTCACCAAAGTCACTGAGGCTCTTTTCAGGCACAGGAGAGTTAACACTGCTGTAGATACAGTATTGCCATTCTGTCATTCAGACATAATTCATATTTATAAAGTGTCATGAGAACATCTGTGCATGTGTGATATTTGCCATACCTGCTTATGCTGATAAGCATTAAAAACATCACTTGAACCACCACCAGGTTGGACCCACTTTGACCTATTTTATTTTTTCTGGCATAAATGCAACAAGGTGTTGCAGATTTGTCAGCTGCAAATGATATGAGAACCTATCGTGTTTAAGAAACTAGTTTGAAATGATTCAAGCTTTGTAACAGATATTATAGGACTAGAAGCAGTCATTAGAAGATGGGTACGCTGTGCTCACCAGTGCGTCAATAATACCAGCAGCAGTAATGTAAACATGGATCCCTCAGAACAGAGGATGAAATGTGCTGGAATGTGGGAGCATCTTGAAATGTTACAATGTTGGAACCTTGTGCAGGAAAGTCAGGAGAGGAAAGAAATTGGTGGTGATGATAGTTAATAATGAAGTAACTGAAACTGTTATGTTATAGGTTCTTTGCAGAAATTGAGCCAAAGGCAACATATCTGAAACTGAAAATATGCCAGTCACACCCAGATGCCACACAAGGGTTAACATGATCATTTATTTATTTTTATTTTTTGTATGTGAAACAAAAAAATCCTCCAGCCTTATCTTCACTGTAGATAACAGTTCGAGCTGGAAAATACAATCATATATAAATTACACTTTGCCACACACCCACAGACACTGGAGTTTATAGTTTAATTATATTTAGGAAATAAAGTCCAGCTCACTTAAATGTATTACACACACTCTGAAATTTGCTCTTCTCCATTTCACAGCAGCAAATTAAGTCTCCTGGAGATTTTTCTCTATTGGAACCAGTCACAGTGGACCACAGGAACCTTTGAGTTCCTTGAACTCAAAGACTTATTTACCCTCAGGCTGGTTTTCAGGGGCTCAACATGGAATATATGGCAGGGCTGCAAATTTATTCAAGCACATGTTTTAATTTCACTTGCATATTTCCATTTTACACTACTATTTTCAAAGGCAAATACTCCAAATTTAAATGAACTGCTTATAATTGATAACCAGTTTCATATCACAAAACATGACTGACACAAACACAGTCTAATAGAGGCCAATCAAATTTAGAAAACTGACTCCTCTTGGACTTGATTGCTGAGGTCTTCACACTTCTGTAGCATGAAACAAGCTACCACTTATTCTGTCTGAGCACTAAACCACACTTAATCAGAGACTTGAGCTGCATCAAACGTCACAGGTATATTTCACTGCTCACCACAGACTTGGTGCATGTGTTTCAGAAAAAAAAAAATACCTGAAGTGACAGTTTCAGATTAGCAGTTGACCACAGTGAGCGCCTGTAAGCTGCAGCCGCTCTGTTCCTGGAACAGCGTTTATGTGCGTGTGAAAAAACAAAGCTGATGGAACAAGTTGGTTTAAGGTCAACTTTAAAATAACAATTGTCTATAATCTGTTCTGAATGTTTTTCTTTTATTGAGGTTCATTAAAACTGTAACTATCAGTGGTATCTATCCATTTATAAATAACACATTTAACAAGGATGCAGAAATAACACACACACCACTTATCCTGTTCAGGGTCACGGGGGGGGGGTCGTGCTCTCTGATGCGAGTGTCAGAGTATGAATGTGTGTGAATGGTAGACAGGAAGCACTTAGCTACAGATGGAAGTGCTTGTGTGAATGCAAAGGTGCTGTGTAAGTGCTTTGCCTGCTCAGAGCAGAAAAGCGCTACATAAGAATGAGTCCATTTACCATTTATGAAGCCCTGAATGCAGTTTATGGTCCTTCTTTTCAAGTCCAAAGTCCAATGTGCAGTGCAGATGGCAAGACACTGCTAAAAGGAAATGCCTCCATCATGAGCCATTGCTCCAAGCACTTTAATACTCTTTTCTCAGTCAGCCAGACAGTGCAGCTCAAGGCCCTTGAGCTCAAGGCCCTTGAGCGCATCTCACGGCAAACTATCAAGACAGTGCTAGATGACATATCAACACATGAAGAGACCACTAAAGCTATTTCACAGCTAAAGTCTGGCAAGGCTGCATGAAATGATAGCATACCTCCAGTGATGTGGAAGCATGGTGGCTTGGACCTTCATTCCAAGCTCCACAAGCTCTTCACATCTCTGTTGGGAAAGTGAAGAACGTACAAAACGAAGGTGATCAGTCAGATTGTTCAAACTATCGGGGGATTATCTCACTTTTGATTGCAGGTAAAATCTTAGTAGGAATATTCCAAACAGATTGGTCTCATCCATCACCAAAGTAAATCTACCAGAAAGTCGGTGTGGCTTCAGAGCAAATTCCTTTGTGGATTTGAAAAGAGCCTTCAACACAGTAAGCAGGTCATGGAGGGTCTAAGCTGGCCCTCAAAATTCTTGAGGATGATCATGCAGCTCCATGGGGGACAGATGGGACAAGTGAGGAACAACAGCGAGCTCTCCAAGCCCTTTCCAATACTGAACGGCATCAAACAGGGCTGTGTTCTCACACCAACACTGTTTTCCATTTTCTTAAGCATGATGCTGTATCAGACAATGGAACCACTGGGTAAAGAGGATGGCATATATGTTCGCTATCACACTGACAACAGCTTGTTCAACCAAAGGCACCTGCAAGCAAACAATGTAGCACCTCATTTGAGTATATTTGTTTGCCGACTATGCTCACTCTTGTTGCCCACACAGAGCCAGCATGCAGCACATCGTGACCTGCTTTGCTGAGGCTGTGCAACTCTTTTGCCTGGAAATCAGCCTAAAGAAGACTGAAGTTCTTCATGAGCCTCCACCAAACCAGACCTCCCACCTGCCTCACATCACCATCAACCAGTCTGTACTTAAATCTGTGCAACTTTTTTTCTTTTTTTTCCTGTCTCCTGTACCATCTCCCATGACGCCAATATTGACAAAGAGGTTGATAACATGTTAGCAAAAGCCAACAGTGCCTTCGGCAGGCTTCACAAAAAAGGTGTAGAGCAGCAAAATCTTGACTTATCGTGCCAAAATCCAAGTGTACAGAGGTGCTGTGCTGCCCATGCTGCTGTATGAATCTTAATCATGGGTCACCTACAAGTGACGCCTGCAGCTGCTTGGCAGTTTCCACCAGCTCTGCCTCCGTTCCATCCAACATTGAGGCCCTCCAGCTGCTCAAATCATGACTTTGCTGGGCTTGACTTGGATGGAAGTCTACCATCTACCCAAGAAAATGCTATATGGTGAGCTGACCTCTGGAAAATGCAACAGAGGGCCCCTAAAACAAGGACCTACCAAAGTCCTCCTTAATTGCTTGTAATACCAGCCCCTCACACTGGACAGCCCTGGACTCTTATAGGAAAAGCTTCCAAGGGTCAATCAGCTTAGCAGTTAAGTCTTTTGAAGTCACTCGTAGACCTGACCTGGAAGAAAAAAGGTGCAGATGAAAATATCTGTCATCCAAAGCTCCTGAATCTGTCCTTAAACTACAACTTCCAGAGTCCACCTATCTCAGATAGACCTTGTCAGCCATCAGCGTGCCTACAGCCGACATGGACGCCTCCTTCATAAATCTTTGTTTCTCAAAGCCATGCCAAGAGTCAGATGTAGAGTGAATCTCTCTTGCAGTAATTACAATACATTCATTTCAGTCAAACTCTGCCACCTGCAGTGCATCATGAAACACTGCAGCAGTTTTTTTTTTTCCTTCGCCTTTCAGGCAGGAATAAGACATGAAATGCAGCTTGACACTGACTACACATGGATGACACTGCCACCAAAAATGTTAACATATGAATTGTGGACTCACTGTAATTTTTGTCACATAATTAAAAAATTAAAATTTGAAAATACAGCTTAGTCGCCTTTTCAATGGAAAATGACTGCACTCTGATGCTGACCTGTGGAGACAGAAAACACATTATGCAGCCCTCACTTTGTTCTCAGTGTGTCAGCAGCAGCTCTGACAACTCTTATTACTGTCCACAATGTATTATACAGATTCTCTTCAAATATCCAACTTTGCTCTCATAGGTTTAAAGACTCATTTACATAATGTTGTTAGGAAGCAGTCCAGCTGGTTTCCTGCTCACTGTTTGCTGCTGTTTTAAGTTTCTTCAGTTCAGTAAGTAACATGAAGTCATCACATCCTCTATGACAGTTTGGTTGGTCTGTTAATGACCTCAGAAAATGCAGAAACATTCAGCTGAAATGTGTGAACAGCTTTACTGGGTTAAGTTGCATCCAACACCTGAAACCCTGAAGGTACAACTAGAAACAAAGATGAAACAGACTTACAGGGATGTAAATTCATTACTTTATTTTCCATGTTTGATCCCAAAGACTGAAACCAGTGAATGATTTTCTGATTTCAATTTAGTTCAGTTCAGTCTTACTTATTTTGCACTGACACAACAAATAATCACCTCAACCCATATGTTTTCAGCCTACAGCAAAAATAAAGGGATTGGCCTCACTCTTCCAATACTTTTGGAGCGAAGTTTAAATGCCATTTTCAGACATTCTGAATTCATCATCCAAAAAGCACTGATTTAAAAAATATTTTACACTATTATTTTGTTGTGCTGTCTCCCTCCTCTTAACCTAACCAGTTGGCAGATGACTGCCCCTCCCTGAGCCTGGTTCTGCTGGAGCTTTCTTCTTGTAAAAAGGGAGTTTTTCCTTCCCTTTCCTTTACAATTAAAAGTGCTTTGATACAACTGTTTGTTGTTATTTGTTGTGATTTGGTGCTCCAGGCTCACTGTACATTCTGTATAATGACAATAAAGACATTCTATTCTATTCTATTCTATTCTATTCTATTCTATTCTATTCTATTCTATATAAATACAATTGAATTAGATTGAACAGAGATATTTGGGCCTACACAATTTTGTGGACACATGGAAGAACTAAAATCCACAACACTTTGCATTAGAACGCACAGCTGGTGGTTGATGTCACTATAAGAGGACATCCAATCAATCTCTCAGTTTGCTTTTCTTCAGTCCATTATGGACATCAACTTTTCCGTTAATGTTTGGTTAGGTTTATATGATAAAACTACATTTTTTTTTTTTTGTTACAAACAGATTTGAACCCAAAGTGTTTTGCTAACCACTTCTCCACAATGCCACCTTCTAAACCATTAAATCAGACATACAATTTGGCCCTTTCAGTTATTTTTTTGACATTTCGCCTTCCCCTCCAATAAGAGGGTTAAGTGAAATGTCAAAAAAGTAACTTAAAGGGCCAAATTTTATGTTATTTTTGACATCGGGCGAGAAGGGGGTGTGCCCGGAAGCGGCCCGTGGGCCGCAAGTTTGGGCACCCCTGGTTTAGACCCACAGCAATGACTAAAAGAGGCCCTAATACAGATCTCTGGGGAACCCTTTTTTAAAAAGCAACAAATTAAAGCACAGGACATCATATTTAATGCACTGTGTCCTTTTACTGAGATAATATGTGAAGTAACTGCATTCTATTAGAAACCTGAATGATGGAGTCTAAGTGTTAAAATGGCAGCCTCTACAGTGGCAAATGCTTTCAATAAAAAGTAATGCATAATATTGTCCCACAGTAACATCATTTACCCCTTCATGGCAGCTATGATGGTATTGTACATTTTTCTGAAGTCTGACTGACATGTTCACAAGATGTTTTTGTAAATTAAGAACTCCTTAACTTTTTCACTCACAAGAGCTTCAAGAATTTTAGCCAGCATTAACAGATTAAATTTTAGCCAATAGTTGCTGGTGAGTCACCATCTTTTAATAAAGAGAGCACAAAAGCTGATTTCCACACAGAAGGAATTAGATTTTTTCCACTGCGAGGCTACAAAGCAAGAGAGTAAGTAAGAGAGTTTATGAGTCAAATAAGAAGCCAGAAGAAATAAGGTGCTTGTTAAAACAATTCAATGCTGCCAACCTATCACAGACAGGAACAGTATCCTTAAAAACATAGGAAGGTAGAACCTGGGAGCTTTTGTTCACCAAAAGGCACTTAATGACTTTCCAGAATTTCTGTGGATTATTTAGATTCCCAGATTTCATTTCCCATTTTATTTTTCAACAGGCAAAGCGATGAATTAAAGATAAGTCCAGCTGCAGACCAAGGTACTTGTAGGTCCTCACCATCTCCACATCAATCCCCCCAATAGAGACTGGCTGTGGGGGTGGTCCAGACCTATTTAAGTCCACTATGAATGTGCCAGTACTGCTGATTACAGTCCTGTTGCACACCTTATCTGGGCCAGATAAAAAAGTAAAGAAATTTGGAAAGCAAATGTAAAATAAGCAAACTGATTGTTTATTAATTACACCGAAGTTTTAATCAAATTAGAAGCAATGATTACTAGTTAGGAAAATTATCAAAGTCCAAGAAACACAGAGCACTCAGAACAAGGAACATTTAGGGGTTTATTACTTGAAAGGGAGCTTTTAACATTTAGTGAGACACAATGCATTTTTATAGGAAAAGTCAAGCAGCATAAAAAACACAGAAGTGCTTCTGCAGCTTCTCACAGTTCTGGAATGTGATAACACTGACTTCACTTGTGACCTTCAACCACAATATTCAAGACTGTAAGTGTATTCTTTTGCTGTGATTTACTGTGATACACTAATCAGCTGTATATACAGGTGCAAAAAGCAAGCTTAATAACAATAATGAAACACACATGCTCCAAATGATTATCTTTTCAGCCCTGATTATATTTTTCTGTGTTACTTTAATCGAGGTCAGCACACAAGAGAGAGTTACACTTCTTTCAGGAAAACATCTGGACACAGCACATGACTAAGAGTTTAAAACAGGAGTTAAGCAGAAAAAGCATTATAACAACTATTTTTACCTTAATTGGTTGCACACTAATGTATCAGAGCTACATAATGATTATAACTATAAAGTATTTTCCAACACTATTCCAGCTGACACTGGAGGGAAGAGACAGGATAAAGCCAATTTACCATCACCAGTTAACCATGCATATGTTTGTAAAAGTCGGCCGAGCACCTGGTTCTATAATCTACAGCTCCATCCGGAATCAGAGCACTAGAGCTCGTCTGGGATTGCATTTCTGACTCTTTCTTTGCAGCCTGGTTAATGTTGGTAGCCGCCCTGATTGCAGACTTCATTGATGTCTCCATCCAACCATGAGGAAAGGCTGTGTGCTCACCAGCAAAGTGCACCCTGCCTTCATTTTTAAAGAGCTCTGCAGCATATTCTAAGTGCTGATAAGGTGTGAACAGAGCATAGGTACCCAAGCTGTAAGGATCCATGCTCCACTTCTTCACCAACACCCCTGTGCAGAGAGCCTTGATGTGCTCACCATGAATCTTTGCCAAATCTCTCAAAACCAGCTCTTTAAGGTCTTCATCACTTGCACCTAGAAAGAGTAGTGAGTCATCAGACCAGGTGTAGGACGCCAGGAGGACACCGATCATCTTATTTGGGAAACTGTGGCTGGGATAGTAGATGAAACGAGAGGGCCCATCTGTGATGCTCTTTCCTCCTCGGATGTTGTCCTTCTCCCAGAACTTGTTCTTGAAGGTGAGCAGGATTTTAGTGGAGCTGGTATAATGGACAGACCTCAGGGCCTCCATCTTTGTGATGGAGAGAGGGGGATCAAAATCTATGAAAAGAGCTGCTTTGGCTGTTGTTGTTACCAGGACGGCGTCAGCTTGAAGTTTAGTAAAAGAAGACTGTTGACCACTCTGGTAGGATACAGTGACTCCTTCATCTGAGTGGCTGATATGCTTGACTTTGGAATTAAGAAGAATAGGAACATCAAGGTCCTTACGAAGAGCTTTGGGGAGAAGGTCTGACCCACCGGTCACTTCACTGTACCTTTAAGATAAAAATAAAGAGAAATATATTCATTTCATGATTTTGGTAGTAAATAGTTTCTACTAAAGGTTTGTAAGGTTTTTGTTCATTTAAGAATAAATTGTTGTCTCTAATCTGTTTTTTCCTGGACATAAATTTGAGTTTTCCTTGTTTCAGACATAAATTCCAACACATCACATCAACAAAGCATGCAATTAGGTTAAAGTAATGAGTTGCTATGTCCTCCACATCAAATATTAATATCTAAAGCTCCTCTAAAGACATCAAAGAACTGTAAATGGACTGTAAAGGGGGGATAATAAAAATAATCCACAACTTTGATCCTTAAACACATTAAGAATTTGATTTAATTATCAGAACATTTCATGACCTGATTTATGTCACTTATATCTTTGATCTCTCCTGTGAAATAAGTTATATTTAGATTAGTTGAGAAGCCTTACGTGACACTGTCATTAATGTAAGTTTGGTCATAGATCATTTCAGTCAGTGCGGTGTACATAAGACTCTGTTCGTTAAGGAGGTCTCCAATCATCCTGATGGCTTCAGGACTCAGACCACCTTCTTCTTTCAGGTACTCCTGTTAGGCAAACAAAGATTCTGGTTATGAAATCAAAGTGGTTCAGAACAAAGGATCAAACTTTAACTATCATGAACTTTACCTTCACTGAATAATGGTCAAATTTATCCAGTGCAGCTTTACAACCATGGTTTTCAATTTCATCTTTCACCTACAGAAAATATATATCAAATGAGACAATGTCATGTGTGCACATCCAGACTCCTACATGGCAAGCAGATGTAATACCTGAATGAGCTCATATTAATCTTAGACTGCTCAGAGCTGTGTTAACCTCACATTAGACAGCAGATTATCATCAACTCATCTATAGTAATGGTTGGGGTTTGTTTTAACCACTTGCTAAAAAGGACAGTTTTCATAGATTAGGACATTATCTTTGAATTGCCTTATATATTTATTTTCACGTTACTGTTTTTCTTGATGAAAGCTTTGTTATATTTGGATGCTGTAAACACGATTTATTTGTTTTTACAAGAGAGGTGGAAACTCATCTAAGCCAAACCCTTCCCCTATAAGAAGAACGTTAACCTTTAAGAACAGCTTCTGCATATTAATAACTACAATGAGAAGTTAACAAAGTGCACTCATCAAAATCCAAACAGAGACTGCAATTATTTGACCTGCTTGGGAGGCATAAAAAAGTCTTTGCTGTCAAAAAGAAAAAAGCAATTAAAACAAACCTGCAGTTTGTCAGTGAACAAATAAATAAATGTCAGTGCAAATAAATTACAAATTGTATAGAAAATCACATTCTTTGTTCTTAAATGATGAAAAGATGGCTCACTGTGCAAGGTACAACTGTCAAAAATGGGTCTGTTGGAAGTACCTGCTAAACAAAATCAATCTAATTATGGCAAAACATTTGTTTTTAAACATTTAATGCCTGCTGGTAGAACCTCCTTACCCCTCCACGTACCTTCTTTAACGCTTGCTTTAGAAGAGCGCCAGCTGATTTAAACGTCTCATTTGCTGGCAGAATGTACTTCAGGATGTCAGGGTTTTCCTTCACTTCGTATGTCTTCTGTGGCTTTATTCCATTCACCAGGTAGAACGTGTTGTTGTCGTCCATGATGAACTCATTCAGCTCAACGCCCAGCTCTTTAGCAAACCAGAGGAGAATGCTGTTGAACAGGATCACGTTGTGAGTGTCCCCGGAGATTTGAAAAAATCATAATCAGAAGCAGCAGTAGACTATCACCACTGTTGTACTGAAATGATTAGTTTTAAAATAACTACTTTTACTCACTGATGTGAACTTGGGATCCTCATGGCCCCAAGATCAGCATACCAGCCCTCTTCCTCATTCCTGTAGGTCTCCACACGTCCACCAACCCGTCCACTAGCCTCTAATATGGTGACCTTGTTTAAATATTACAAAATACAATTTAAACATATTATTAATATCAGTGAAATGTTATTAATTTTGTTAACCAACATGCTAATCTGTTTGATTAAGAAAGAGTTGCAATAAAAATTAACAAAAACCTCCAACATTTTTTTTTACCAAGATTAGTCATGTTAGTATTACTAATATGACTGGTATTAATTCTAATCATTAACATAGCCAAAGGTTTGAAGAAAAACAAACTTTTTTTTTCTCTCAAAATCTAAAATTCTTCCTAACAAAAAAGGTGTATTACACACACCGTATGTCCTGCTTTGTGAAGTAGCCGAGCAGCTGTCACTCCAGCCATGCCAGCTCCAACAATGACAACATGATGAGATGTGTTTAAAGGTGGAAGACCGTTCTTTGCTGTCTGCAGCAGCTGATCGTAGTCAGTGTCATTGAAACAATCAGCCAGGCTAGTCTTCAGGCTGGTCACAGTGTGGATTTGATACACTGTGAGCAACAACACACTCACAGAGACTAAAGACATGAAATAAGAAAACACTGTGAATATCAGCATGTAATAAAGATTTGATCAAAACTTAAATAAGCCTATTTAATGCCTAAAGCTAACCAAAATATAGAAGCTGTATTTGAATTTGAGCAATAAAAATTACTTCTCATTAAAAAAAGATATAATCAATCTACAACAGAAAGATTAAATGTGATTACACTAAAAACTATACAAGTTAATTTATTAGTATTTAATTAGCATTTTTTGCTTGATTTTAGGTTGTTCATTAAAATGTCTCCATCAGGATGCTCACACTACTTTAGTACAACAAAACAAAACTTGAAATACTCACATAATTTCACCACATGTAGACCCATTTTTGATGTTTGTCTTATTTCCTTCTGTGGTGATATAAAGAGGAATGTGTACTTTAATTTATAGGAAATATTTATAAACTACAGCTGTTGTTCAATTGTATTGTTTCATGCATCACAGTAGTCAATTTAGTTTAAGAAACAAAAGCACTGGAATAGCATTCAGTCATTCTTATTTGGGACTGATGAGAGAGATTTTATACATAAAAATAATTGACTATGAATATTTTCTGTTATACTCAGTGAAATTGTCATGAACTTGTTCCCTTTTCTGTATTTACTTACTGTATATATCAGTGGCGGATGCTGGTCTTTCAAGGAGGGGAAGCTCAATTTCGGCCTACATCATAAAATGTGTCGGTTTATTTATACAGCAGCACCCGCTGGACAGAAACTGTGATAGAAGTCAGAAAGAGTGAAAGAAGTCAGTCTCCAAACACAAGCAGCTACAAGAAAACCCACCAGAAATAGAAGCTCGATTTGTCTCTAGTCGTTTTTAACAAAGAAAATGCCGCTAAGAGGATTAGGAAAGTCTCCGGTTCAACTCAGAACAGAATGAAAATTTAATAAAAATGCTCCCACGGATGTTTACACCAAAAGATCGTTGATTCGCTCATTTCGCTGTCAATCAAAAAGGGATTCAGCCTCAGACAGATCATCCAATCATCATGCAGAAGCTGAACGTCCGAGCCAGCGAGGCCAGCCCACTGCCCCTTAGACCCCCAGAGACGCTGAGCGTCCGATGGGGGGACAAAGCCCAGCATTTATCCAATGACTCGTCTCGTTTCGCTGCTTTCTTTGCTTTGCTGTTGAACTCTGTAGACGCTCAGCGTCCACACTGTTTAAAGCACTGTGAAGCTGCGGGAATGAGTGAGAGGAAAGCCGCGTCGTTACCAGTGATAAGAAGCTGATTCTGAACAAAAGTTGAGCGCGCTGTAGCGCATATTTAGTCAATGACATGTACACACAACAGTTTATATTTGATCATTTATTTTTTTTTGACATTTTAGGGGAAGCTGAGCTTCCCTTGCAGTCTTAGAGCAATCGCCTCTGGTATACAGTATATGCAGTTTTATGATCGCTGTAGTTTTACTATTAGTATGGTTTGCTGCAGCTATCCTAACTACCAATTATTATTTAAGTTAAAGCTGTTTATACATGTGTGTATTGTTACTGGGTGTATTTTTGTATTGTGAAAATAATTCAGTTCAATTCAATTTTATTTATATAGCGCCAAATCACAACAAACAGTCGCCTCAAGGTGCTTTGTATTGTGGGTAAAGACCCTACAATAATACAGATAAGACCCAACAGTCAAAACGACTCCCTATGAGCAGCACTTGGTGACAGTGGGAAGGAAAAACTCCCTTTTAACCGGAAGAAACCTCCAGCAGAACCAGGCTCAGGGAGGGGCAAAGCTGAAAACTGAAGGCTCTGCCTCCCATTCTACATTTAAGCAGGGGCGCAGCACAGGGGCGCCTAATCAAGCGTCGTACCTCTGTTATTGATCATATTACATGCACAGCTGCTAAATACAGAAAATGCCAACTAGAGAAATAATTTCCCCACATCACTTTGGTGCCCCCCCCCCCCCCCCCCCCACGGCACCCCTATGCATTGCATATAGTGCATACCCACTTTTTGCGCCACTGCATTTAAGTATCCTAGGAACCACAAGTAAGCCAGCAGTCTGAGAGCGAAGTGCTCCATTGTGGTGATATGGGACTATAAGGTCGTTAAGATAAGATCGGACCTGATTATTCAAGACCTTGTATGTGAGGAGAAGGATTTTAAATTCTATTCTAGATTTAACAGGGAGCCAATGAAGAGAAGCCAATATGGGAGAAATCTGCTCTCTCTTTCTAGTCCCTGTCAGTACTCTAGCTGCAGCATTTTGGATCAGTTGAAGGCTTTTCAGGGAGCTTTTAGGACAGCCTGATAATAAAGAATTACAATAGTCCAGTCTAGAAGTAATAAATGCATGAATTAGCTTTTCAGCATCAATCTGAGAAAGGATGTTTCTAATTTTAGAAATATTGCACAAATGCAAAAAAGCACCATGTTTCTAAGATTTGTTGGGCCGAGCACAAGAACTTCAGTTTTATCTGAATTTAGAAGCAGGAAATTCAGGTAAAGGTCATCCAGGCCTTTATGTCTTTAAGACATTCCTGCAGTTTAACTAATTGATGTGTGTCATCTTGCTTCATGGATAGATAAAGCAGAGTATCATCTACATAACAATGAAAATTGATGCAATGCTTTCTAATAATACTGACTAAGGGGAGCATGTATAATGTAAATAAAATTGGTCCTAGCACAGAACCCTGTGGAACTCCATAATTAACCTTAGTGTGTGAAGAAGACTCCCCATTTACATGAACAAATTGGAGTCTATGAGATAAATATGATTCAAACCACTGCAGTGCAGTACCTTTAATACCTATAGTATGCTCTAATCTCTGTAATAAAATGTTATGGTCAACAGTATCAAAAGCTGCACTGAGGTCCAACAGGACAAGCACAGAGATGAGTCCACTGTCAGAGGCTGTAAGAAGATAATTTGTAACCTTCACTAATGCTGTTTCTGTACTGTGATGAATTCTGAAACCTGACTGAAACTCTTCAAATAAACCGTTCCTCTGCAGATGATCAGTTAGCTGTTTTACAACTACTCTTTCAAGAATCTTTGAGAGAAAAGGAAGGTTGGAGATTGGCCTATAATTAGCTAAGACAGCTGGGTCAGTGATGGCGTTTTAAGTAGCGGTTTAACTACAGCCAGTAATGTTACTTCACCCAATAAAACTGTTTAAAATTACAACTGGCTTTTAAAAGAACTTCAGTTACAGCAAATTATTCATCACTTAAATCACTGCATGCATTCACGCATCGGTTTATTCTAGTTTTTGTAGATCTTGGCTATAGTCCTTCAATTTGAGCAGTAGTTCTTACTATGTGAGGCCCGTCAGAATTGAGATTGAGTCAGAAACGATATGCGAATGATGTTGAGCACTCCTATATAAGGGGGCGCTAGAAGAAAAATTGCACCCCCCAAAAAAACGGGCATAACCTGTCAGATCGCGTGGACTTATTTCAATCATTAAATAATAATGCAGCCTGAAAATGAAAAAGAGGGCTCTATAACATGTATTTTACCAGATAAGCATTAAAACATAGTGAATGTTGCAAGTTATTCAATCACTTAGCTGACCTGCTAATATTGATGTATTTGAGGAATATGCAGGTAAACTGCTTTAGTGGCTTGGCTTGCCTTGAGAAATTATCTCTTTCCCAGCATCCATTGAGTCACATATAGCCTGAAAGGCATGTCACTCATTTTCCATGGAAAGTGTAAAAAAACTATAACTTGGATAAGTGTCAATTTACAATTCTTTGATTTAGATGGCGATTTTATGATGTTTTTGTCTGAGGTTGTGAAATTCAAATATATAATTCCTTCTGTTTAAACATAATTTGTGCTTGTTGCACGCTAGTCTGTGGATTTAAAGCAGTGCTAGGAGACCTTGCATTTGTGTGATTTGCTACCCCTACATGAAATGGCAGCTAAGGTGTTGTTCCAGTCTTCTGCTCCACTCCAGCCCCTCTTTTGATTAGTTTTAATGAGGTGAGATAGAACCTGCAGCACATCAACCCCAAAAGGGTAATGGATCTGACAGAGTACCAGGACAGGTTCTGAAGAACTGCATAGGGGAGCTCACAGCAGTGCTCACAGGCCTGTTTAGCATCTCCATGGAGCAGCCATCCGTCCCTACATGCCTCAAGTCATTGACAATCATCCCTGTGCCAAAACAATCAGCTATCAGGTCCCTCAATGACTATTAGTCTATTAGCTATTAGCCCTGACACCGGTAGTGATGAAGTGCCTCGAGCAACTCATTCTGGGACACTTGAAGAACAGCATCCCCCCTCCTTGGACCTGAACTAATTTGCTTACAGGACAAACAGGTAAACCAAGGATGCTGTGTCACTGGCCCTCCACTCTGGAGAACTGGAGCTGAGAGAACAACTTGATCCTCAGTGCAGCAAAGATGAAGGAGCTGATTCTGGACTTCAGGAGACTGAGGCCCCTCGTCCAATGCCCAATCGCCATCAGCGGCGAGAGAGTGGAGGTCGAGGAGAGCAAGTACCTTGTTGGGAAATTAATCTTACACCGTCTTTTCCCCTCCCGGGTTCGTAATGAAAGAGCAGAGATCGGACTTTCAGTTTCATTTTTAACAATTTATTAATCACCACACATAATACATAAGGGCCAAAAATAATGCAGATTTTAACACAAGCATGCTTGGAGATTGCAGATTAATTCTCCCTTACTGCATTCATGCTGTTGTCTCCCCCTAAGCGCCCTGCAATCTGACTGTCTGTGCGCGCCCCCGTTCTTTATGGTTCGGGGCCATAAAACCCATATAAGGACATATGTTTACCTCTCAGGCCAGCTCTGCTCGCTCAGTTATGCGACCCCCCCACTCCTACTCTCCTGTCTGCACCTCTCCAACTTCTTAAGATAAACACAGTGTGCTCCCCAATAAGCCTTACATTCCTTAAATCTGCAATAATTAATTCCCTCAACCTCGAGGTCAACATCAGCCACGACATGACCAGGACCATCAACACCACATCGACGTTCAGGAAAGGTCTTCAGAGGCTTCACTTCCTGAAGTGCTTGACAATAGTGTGACTCTCACAACAGCTGCTGGTGAACTTCTACATGTCAGCCATCGAGTCCATCCTCACATACTGTATCTCAGTATGGTACTCTGGCTGCACTGCAGACAAAAGAAAAGCTCTCAAGCGCATTATCAAGACTGCCGGAAGGATCTCTGGCACCCACCTCCCCAGACTGGAGGACATATATAGGATCCACTGCACCAGGCCGGTCATAGCTATAATCAGGAAGAGCACACATCCTGGACACTGCCTCTTTACCCCTGCCTTTCTCTGAGGCACTACAGGACACTGTACACCTGGACCTCAAGACTGAAAAACAGCTTTTAACACAATGCTGGAAAGGAAATGGGTACAAATGCAGACAAGGTTTTCAGAACAGCCCACACTCTGGTCCTATTACCTCTAGAAACTTAATAACAACATTATTTATTGCAGCATTATTGAAGCATGTAATTGGGAGAAAATCAAAAGACAAATGCTATCTCAGCCTGACTATACAGATTGTGACCTTTACATTTACAACTAACATATTTTTCTCTTTTTTTCTACAACCCTGCTGGACAAATTTAGTGGCAGAGCCTGTTTAAAGGTAGCTTCAAGTCTGTTATAACTCCAGCTTGCAATGCTGCATCAATTGTATTTAAGAATTTTTTCTTGATTTTGGAGAGAATACTTTCAGTAGAGTGAGTTACAGGTCACGTTTGTCCACAAAAACACCACAGAGTCTGTTAACAGAGCACAAGCAAAACTTTTAAGTTACATTAAAAGTGAAAACTGAGAGCGGAACAAAGGTACACAGTCCATTAGACAAGGTAAATATAAATATGGTAAATATGTCAATTTTTGACAAAGCCTCTTTTGGATTCTCTACATGATGGACTACAGAGGTGATTGAATTTATGTGTGAGACACTGTGGAGTTTCAATGTATTGGATGGAATTTGTCAAATGTCCATCCATCCATCCATTTTCTTCCACTTATCCAGGGCTGGGTCGTGGGACCTGCAGCCTAAGCAGAGAAGCCCGGACCTCCCTCTCCCTAGCCACCTCCACCAGCCTGTCTGAGGGGACCCCAAGAGTTCCCAGGCCAGCCGAGAGATATTGTCCCTTTAGAATTATAAGGTTCTATCTGACATTTTTGACAAAATTTACTTATTGTCATATTCTTATTCGTTAACTGACAATCAACAATATTTAAGAGATTTTTTTTCTTTTTTATACAACTTTGGCCATTTTATTCACAAAACAAAAATCAAGCTTTAACTTGGTATTATAAGGTTCTATTATTTAATATCTCAAAACTGGTCAGAATGCAGATAGAACCTTATAATTCTAAGGGGACAATATAATCTCTCCAGGGTATCCTGGGTATGTCCCAGGGCCTCCCGGAACACTTCACCCAAGAGGTGCCCAGGAGGCATCCTAATCAGATGCCCGAGCCACGTCAACTGGCTTCTTTCAGTGTGGAGGAGCAGCGGCTCTACTTTGAGCCCCTTCCAAACTGCCGCACTCCTTACCCTATCTCTAAGAAAGAGGCCAGCCACACATCAGAGCAAGCTCATTTCTAACGCTTGTGTTCACAATCTCATTCTTTCACTACCCAAAGCTCATCACCATAGGTGAGGGTAGGGACGTAGATTGACTGGTAAATCAACAGCTTCGCTTGTATGCTCAGCTCCCTCTTCACCACCACTTGAAGCTCCCAAAATGAATCAATCCTCATGGACAACGATGTTAAAATGTTTCATTTTGTCAAATAATTAATATATCATAATCATAAAATGCGAAATACCATTGGTAATAAATAAATAATTATCCCAAATGTTTTTATTGGCAAGATACAAAATGTTCAAATGTCTAAAACTGTATATAATAGATGTCCAGACATGAAAGCTCCTTACCATTGTTGGAATATGATATATGCTACATACATTTACTTACGTACGTTTACTTCCCTGAGAAATTTGTCTGGAAAATAACTTAACTGATTAAAAGTACAGAAGCTTATAATGTTCTGTGTCATCATGAACTTTGTGTTCTGACTGTACACTGATGAAGACTAAACAATGATAGAAATGGAGACTTCGAGGTCACCCTGTTGTTGAAATGATCTGTTTTTCACATTCTGTTTTGTAAATGATGTAATCAAGACTGATATGCTCTGACTATATGACAACTGTAACTTGAATTACAGGGTGCCGGTACTTCATGCCATCTCACACGAGTATGGTATGCAGTTCTGACCCAGATTAATCTGTAAACTGTTTGACATGGCTTTATTAAATTTAATAATTGGACTCCTTATTCCTTTGTATTGTCTAATTTCTGTTTAATAAACGAACATGCCGGAACCTGGGGGGATAGACTGGTTTTCCAGGTTTTCTTCAAATGGTGACCCCCGACGTGATTAAACAGGAATGTTTTTGATTTTTAAATTTTTTTTAATTTGTTTTTGAGTTTCTTGGGAATAAGGAGTGAATTTGGCCACCGATAATCGCCGCTTCGAGGTTCCTCGTGACAGTACTGACTTCCAGACTCTGTCAGTGACCAGGAGATCTCCACCTAAAGGTTGGCAGAGACCTTTTCTAAATATCTGCATATTGAATTGTATAAAATTATAATGGTCACTGGTGGTATGACAGGAGGAAGGTGTAATTCGAGCCATTTCACACAGGTGTAAAAGTCTGAAAAAGAAAAAGAGTTGAAAAGAATAAAAGAGTTTATAAAAGAGTAAAGAAAAATAGGCAAAACGAATAGCGATGGTGATGAGTCCAAGGGCCGTCTGATCAGCGGACCGAATTAATACCCTTTTCAGGGGGTTTTTAGGTTTAGAGGGCCTTTGGTTTTTCTGAAATCTAAAGCAGAACATTTGTCTTTTACTTATATCCTTTGGAAAGTTGAGCGGCGTAACAGTAACGCGTCTGTCTACGGCTCCCGGTAGAAAAGTTGATAGAGTAAACACTTGTGGTCTTCGCGGTTCTTTTCACGAACCTTGATTTCAGAAATCCATAAAAGCAACTAAAACCCTTTAAAAGCCTCAAGACATAAAGAATACAGAGAAATAAAGAAATAAAGAGACAAAGAGAAAAAAGAGTTTTGTAATAAAAGTAAAAATCCTAAAAAAAGAAAAAATATAAATGGTACCTTGCTAACATTGTTTTTGTTTTTGCAGTTTGGACTGACTGACTGACAAAATGACTGACGACACTGTGTGTAGAAAAGGGGCTCCGATTAAAAAGAGGGTGAAACTTCAAAATAACTGGTGATGTAAAATTATTTTAGTGTAAACTTTTAAGCACAGATATTAAGCTGAAAGCTAAGTTTAAAGGAGAAATCTCTCCATCTTAATCAGGTAAAAGTTGATCTTGGGGTCAGAAACTAATTAAGCAATCCCAAAATTAGGTCACTTGGGAAGAAAAATCTATAACAATAATGAATTTTGAAAAAAAACTGATGGATGCTTGAATGTGTCTCTGTGTTTGTGTGTGAGGAGGCCTCCATGTGTGTGTGTGTCAGTATGTGTGGGAAAGAAAAAGGAAAAAAGGAAAAGAGAATTGTGCCAAGGTTTTAACATTGCTGTGTGTGTGTGTGTGTGCATTTTATCTCAAGGACGTGTGTGTGAATCTAAGTGAGAGCCAGAGAGACAGAAGTCGTGCGTGTGGATGAGAGTTATAGCTATAAGTTTTTTTCTCTTTTCTTTCCTTTAATTGGGACTGAGATGGTTGTTGATAAGGGAATGCTGGTCAAAAATTCTCGGAAGGAAGGTTTCGCTTTCGATAACAGGAGAGATAAAGCCAACCACAGATGGATAAAAAGACAAAAAAAATAAAAATAAAAATCATTAAAAAAAAAAAAGGGAGTCAGGATTTTATTGCTTTAAAAATAAATAATGAATAAACAAAGCCATTAAAATAGATGCCTTAAAAATTTCCGCGAGGAACTCAGTTTTAGTAAAACCTCAAAAGAAAGGTTAGAAAAAAAAAAAAACAGTGCATGTAAAACTTTGTGAAACAAAGACCCAAAACAAAGTGCCAAACTTTGAGCTGCCGCTCTGCTACAGAGCAAAACATAGAGAACTAAAGAAACTCATTTGTTTGCCCATGTAGGATAGAATACAAGTTCCAGATTTATTCTTTTGTGCATTTACATTTATTTATTTGGTAGATTTGTTTAAAGCTAAGATTATAAGAGAAAAGCAGAGAACATTTGAATTTTGAATGTCTGACCAATTTGATATTGAATCCAGCATTAAAGGAAAAAATCCCAAAAGCTAATGATATAAAATCAGTATGTCCTTTAGATAAATAAGCTAAATTAAGGTAAATTATTGAGACAAACAGAGTTTGTCTCAAAAGGAGGAGATGAACTAGGAGAAAAGTAAAGATTTAACTAATGAAAATCTCTCAGTTTTATTCTAACAGGAGCCTGAACAACAACACAGGAGACTGGATCAGCTACCAGTAAAGAGACTGGTGCAAATCGAGGTGTTCAAGATCTCCTGAACAGCCTGAGAGCTCCATAGACTCTAAAAAAGGCTCCTGGTTCCACAAGAAGGAGGAGGCCAACCATCTCACAGACAGGTGACCTGAGAGTTCTTAACCGATGATCTTTGTGCACAAGCCTGAACCCAGAAAGAGGGTCATCCATAGGAGGCCTTTTTTGACGTGGGGGTCGATAACAACAGGTGCGACCAGTCACAGGGTTTCAGTGAAGATCGGAGCACATTAGAGGGTCAAAGGTCAAAGAACTCCCAGGCAGAAAGCAATTGATTTCAATGTTTTAATTACAGTTATGCTATATTCAGTAGTATGACTCAACTACTATTGTAAGGCCACCCCTACAGGGGCCAGAATTTTGTGGTTCCAAGAGTATAATTTGTTTAATGCTTCCTCCAACACTAACTATTGTTCTCTTATAAATTCCCATGAGGCCAAAGGGGGACACGCCCTGATTTGAGTTTAGACAACCAAAGATGACAAACCTGCAGTGAGCTGCATGTAAGGTCAACAATGGTGTTGTGAGTATGACCTCTGACCCAAAAAGTATCTACATTTTGACTAAAGACTGTCCATAACATTTTAATTTTTATTTTATTTTTTGGTTTGTGGTGAAAATCCCACTGCAGGGGTTTTAGATTTTAAAGCACAGAATTACACAGTGAAAAGAAAAAAAATAGTTAAAGCCTCTATTTCACTGCTGAACTAGTAACCAATGCTGATGTTGTTTTAGGTCAAGGTTATGCATTTTTCCCCTTCACAATTTAATAACTAGAGGTTTATGAAGCAATATTTTATCTTCCATAAGTATGGTTTTCTTTGGGGTACAGACCCTTACAGAATAAATATAATTTTGAATCCAGTATAATACTTTGAAATGATTTTGATTGTCGAATCTCTCTAAGATATTTTATTTCCCCAGATTTTCATGCCAAAGGAGTCAGAATTGAACAGTAATTTTATAGACAGAGTTATCCAAGAGCTGTTTAAGATTAGAGAACTTTAAAATGATTATTTTTTAGATATTTTGAGAATCATCCCATGTTTTGTTTTTGTTTTCTTGTGTTCTTTTTGTTTCACTTTAGCTTACATAGAAGGTGTGTCAAATTTTAGTTTAAGGATATTAATTTGCATTTTGGATTTTCTGATGACTTTGAGACCAAAATGCAAAAGTTAACTTTACAATTGGATGAAAAATGAGACACTGCTGACACTGAGCTTATAAAACAAAACACAAACATAAACACTTGCAATGAAGAAGCAGCTTACACTCACACACTCACTCACTCACTCATACACTCACACACTCACACACACTCACCCACTCATAGACAGACAGAAGCTCATATTAGATTTTTGCTTAATCTGACATTTAACTCTAGGTGCATTAAATCAGGTTCACTCTTGGTGGATTGAATCCACTTACTTAGTAAATTAGCAAACTAGTGCTATATGAAAATTGCAAGCTTATTTTTCTCAGGCTGATTAACAAAATAAAAGATTTACAATAAAAGCCATTGAATAAATACATTCTTAGAATATTTATGGGCATTTTGATGTCCGGTCTTAGTTTGTGCAGATTTAATTATTGACCCACAAGACCTGCAGTTCATGGTATTTTGGTAATTGACAGGGGGGAAATTTGGAACTTCTTTCACTGGACTTTTTCCACAGGTACCTGAGACATTATGAGCCTTTAACAGGAAACTAACCAGGATGACGGCCAGATGTGAACAGCTGTGTCTAAAGAGGTGCAGGAATGCATCTTCATATGACGAGTGCTGATTACTGTGGTTTGAACATCCATGGCTTTGGTGAATATGAGCACGGTGTGCTGAAGGCTGAAAGAAGGCTGCATATATAACTATTACCTGTGCACTGATCAGTGATCATTTCTTCATGTTTGCAGTAAGATTTTCATCGATTGGAACTGGATTTGATCCTGAAGGGATGCAATCCACATTTATTAAGGAATTTGAGGAAAATTATTAGATAGTGACTGTTTCATGTTACTGTTTGTCATGTGGGCCAATTTATATGCAGAATTTACTTTGGACTGATTAAATTTAAAAGCTGATCCACTTCACTAAACAACATTGACACATGAAAGACTAATGCTTGTTTTCTTTTTGTTTTTCAGGCCATAAGAAAGTATAGAAAGTAGGTACATCCATTATAAATATGACATTATTAAACTCTGTCTAATTTTTGCTAAATTTACAATCACAATAGTATAAGATTAGTTTTCACAGGAATTCTCTTCTGGGTCTTAACATCAATATAGTCCTGGCTGACCATCCGAGGTCAGGCTGGTGAAGTTGACCTTAGAAATGTCTAAGGTCAAAAGGGGGATTGTTGGAATATGATATATGCTACATACATTTACTTACGTACGTTTACTTCCCTGAGAAATTTGTCTGGAAAATAACTTAACTGATTAAAAGTACAGAAGCTTATAATGTTCTGTGTCATCATGAACTTTGTGTTCTGACTGTACAATGAGCCACACTGATGAAGACTAAACAATGATAGAAATGGAGACTTCGAGGTCACCCTGTTGTTGAAATGATCTGTTTTTCACATTCTGTTTTGTAAATGATGTAATCAAGACTGATATGCTCTGACTATATGACAACTGTAACTTGAATTACAGGGTGCCAGTACTTCATGCCATCTCACACGAGTATGGTATGCAGTTCTGACCCAGATTAATCTGTAAACTGTTTGACATGGCTTTATTAAATTTAATAATTGGACTCCTTATTCCTTTGTATTGTCTAATTTCTGTTTAATAAACGAACATGCCGGAACCTGGGGGGATAGACTGGTTTTCCAGGTTTTCTTCACCATGTATATCCTGCACCCTGAGACAGTACACCAAGTGGGAGGAAAAAGGCTAAGGTCTAACTATTGCTTCCTGATCTTAAGTAGGAGCCTGACTGATGTCATTTAAATATAGACTGAAACAATTTTTAAAAGGTAACCAGTTAGGTGGTCATGTATTTTTATAAATGTCATTTTGTGTTCTAGTATTGTTTGTGTTGTTGTGTCATTGTATGTTGTTATAATTACTGTGCAAAGGGCCAAATAGGTACAGGCATTGTGAATTAGCTTAGGTTAAAAGAATGTGATCTGTTACCTTTTTCACGTAACATATTTGTCCCTATGTACGAATAAATAAAACGACATGAAAACTAATGAGTCTCAGGACCACTACCAAGATGGGGGAAAATAATGCACGAGTTCCACATCAGGAAGATGACCACAACTGCGGTGGCTGTGGCTCAGAAAGTAGAGCAGGTCATCTACTAATCAGAAGGTCGGTAGTTCAATTGGCTGCTCCAGTCTGCACGCCAAAGTATCCTTGGTCAAGATGTCAGTGTGAATGTTAGAAAGTAAGCACTCAGCTGTAGGATGAAGTGCTTGTGTGATGAGTAAATGCAAACGTGTTGTATAAACCACATGGAGTACTCAACTAGAGTACTGTATACCTCAGGCAACAGAAAACCGAGAAAGAAGAGGCGCGAGAACAAGAACCATCATGGAAGGACAGACCCTTGAATGGCATGTACTACCAACAGATGGAAATCAATGCAATTCAGTTAAGCTGAATTCAATTCAGCTGTATTTATTTTGCACCAAATCACAACAGTCACCTCAATGCCCTTTGTATTGTAGGTAAAGACCCTACAATAATTTCAGACCTGTAAAAGAGAGCTAGGGATCACCTTAGGCCTACTGTAGCGTAATTAAAAGTTGGATCAGGGTCATGTGATCCAGGCCTAACTATAACCACCCCCCTGTAATTGACTTTATTGTGGTATTGTCTCCCAACTCCCATCCTTCCTCCTACAGCAAAGAAAAAAAATTTGCATTCTCGGCTTCCTCTTCTAGATCTTTCACGGCTTTCCTCAAGTACTGTAGAGTCCTCTCACTCCAGCACCACGAAGTAGCTCGACAGCTGGTTTTCCTGCAATTCCCTGACACCTAATCTCCAAAGGGTAAATCCTGGCTTTCTAGCCAATTCTCTTGACAGCCCCCTGCCAATTCAACCAATAGTGCAAATTGGAAAAGAAATGGCAGGTTTGACAAAAACATGTCTCTTATAATGTAAAAACTGTGGTCATGATCTCTGTGGCTTGCATTCCATTGAGAAATGATCTCTTTATCTGTAAACTTGTGCAAACAGCTTTTTCCAAGAAAACAAGGGTGTAATCATTAATCTAAGAGTTTGAGAAGTTGCCAAAAACATCACAGCACACAAACCAGTTAGACTTGTTTTTGATTTAGATGGCTGCTTGTGCAACTGAAATACAAGTTTGGTGTTACAACACAATTTGTCATCAATTGTCCAATGAGTCTTCTATGACAGTTTGTGGACATGTGAAAATATGTGACTTCGGTTTGATGAGGAAATGGGTGCAGACATGGTTTTGAGCAGCCAACACTCTGGTCTTCTTTCCTCGAGAAACTTAATAACAGCATTATTTTTTGAAGGATTATTGAAGCATGTAATTGGCAGAAAATCAATACATGAATGCTATCTTAGCTTAAATAACCAGATTGTGACATTTAACAACAAATTATGGTGAAATATACAGCAAATCCTTTTTTCAAAGGTTTTTTTTCTAGAGGTCTTCTGGACAAATTCAGTAGCAGAACATGATTAAAGGCAGCTTCAAGTCTGTTATAACTCCAACTTGCAATGCTGCATCAACTGTGTTTAAGGATTTTTTTTCTTGAATTTGGAGAGAATAAATTCAGTACAGAGTGAGTTACAGGTCACGTTTGTCCACAAAAATACCACAGAGTCTGTTAACAGAGCACAAGCAAAACTTTAGTCACTGCAGACACTTCTCAGTTCTATTTAAAGTGAAAACAGAAGAAAGGTACACTGTACATTAGACAAGGTAAATATGACAATTTCTGAGGAAGGTAGTCTGTGGAACAGAAACAATGGGATTTATGTGTGAGACACAGATGAGGTTCAATGTGTTAGATGGATTTTGCATGATGTTGGTGAATAAAATAAGACTGGCTGTGTCCACCTTGTTAAATTGTTCACTACATTTACATGTACATTTATTTGTCTTCATACATATTCAAGTATAAACATCTAGGTTTTATTAAATATATGTCAATGTAGGAACTGACCATCTGAGGCTCCAAAAATGAATCAATTCCTGTAGATTCCGATGTTAAAATGTTAAATTTTCCAGCAGAAATTAACACATGTACAACCTTAAAATTGCAGCACTTTGACACATGATGACAGTACACTGATCATAAAATACAAAATGTTATTGGTAATAAGTAAATCAGTTTTCCAAATTTGTTTAATTGCAAGACACATGAAAGGAAATGTCCAAATGTCAAAAACTATAGAGTACCAGTCAAAAGTTTAGACACACTGGTAAGAAGAGGGCCACAACTATTTATTCTGTCTTATTTATATAGCACCAAATCACAACAAAAAGTCACTTCGTGGTGTTTTATTTTATAAGGTAAAGACCGTATAATAACTACAGAGAAATCCAAGGAATCAAAACGACCACCTGTGATCAAACATGTTTGAGACAACAGAAGGATTTGAAGAAATACTTTTGAGACTTCAGTTTCTGACACCTGAGAGACAAAGTATTTTTTTTTAATGTTCTGACAAGTTGTCACACAAACATCACATTATTGAGAACATTATAACTTCCCATGAACTTTTTAATCCTTTTACTTTAATATGGAAATGAAGATGGTACTCACAGACTGATGACCTCCGTGATGCCTTTGGTGATCGGAAAAGATTATGTCAATACAAAATATAACTGCAAGTTACCTTGTAGTTATAGAGAACTTATATTTTTGAATAGTGGAGCTGTTTTGCTCTCAGAGCTTGAACCTTAACCACTAAAAATTCACAAGTCTGACTCTTTTAAGCGAAAACAATCATGCTATTCGAATGTGTGCTCTGTAAATCTTTAAATGAAAAGAGAGCAGAGAAATAAAGAACAATCTGTTGTCTTTATGACTGGCATCATTGTTCTGGAACTTCTTGTCATGCTGTGGCAGGCAGGCAGAGGACCCCAAAGCAGAGGCAGGAACTAACCTTTGTCTTCCACTTTATTAAACACAAAACATTAATGCTGGACAGGAGCCAGCACAGCAAACACCAAACTCACTTGAACTCAATGCAACTTGAACCTGAGTGAGACTGTGAACATATAACAGGCAAACAGGGAATCAAAACATAACTAAAACATGCACAAGACACAGATGACTAAACTAAAAAAAGCCTGAAGATCCAAATAAAGTAAAACTAAGAACAAAAACTCATAATGAGGCAAAACACGGTAACGTGCCAATAAGGAATCTCTTACGGAAAACAAAACTCAAATTTGCAACACCACAAGAGTCAAGGTTCAAAACAAAAACGCTCAATCAGCAGACCCAGGATCATGACGGTCCTGTGGACGTACCCCTGACCCATCCTTTATGCTGCAATAGTCCCCCTGTTTATGCAGCAAGTCCAGAATCATGGAACTAGCTAAGCTTAAATGTATTTAAGGTTAAACTCATGTTAGTTTATAACAAAATATTACTGCAGCCATGCAAACATATCAGTAACAGTGAACTTGTTAATGTTGTTTTTCCTCCTCCAGTCTGACACCAGCACTCTGACCGTGCTGCTACATGTTTGTGTTTATTCCTCACAGTAAAACGTGACTCACATTCAAAGAACTGCAAACTGTCTGGAAGAAAAAAATAAATAAAAACAAGACAAAAAAAGGAAGATTCAGTTTACTGGTGAATTAACAACTGCTGGACTTCACTTTACAATAACAAAGTTTTAAAACATAAAAGCAAAACTGTAGAAAAGTGTTCTGAAAAAAAAAAAAAACACAAATTAATTTATTTTCTAAATCTTCACTTTTAAGACTCACAAAATTATAAATGTTCATGTAAGCAGCAAACTTGTGCTCACTTATTCTCTGATCATGTGATCATGAAACATAGTTTTCAAGAAGCAGAACTGCTGCTTTAGCTGGGTTTAACCTGAACCTTTTTAACTGTTACACAGTCCTGACACTTTAAGATTCCTGCTGTGAAGAGATTAAAATGGACAAGTGAAGAGAACAATCGTGTTTTTTTTGTTTGTTTGTTTTCTTTTGTTTTCCCTCAAGACTTTTCTTGACCGCAGAGGGCAATTTGAATGAATGAATGAATGAATGAATGAAGGTTTTATTGCCATGTGGGTGAACAGGTTCACACATTGGAAATTGCAATTAACAGAGCACCCATCCAAGAATACAACAAACACAACACGGGGGGACAGGTGTCCTGAGGTTATGCAGCCGACTTGCAGCGCTACCTTTACAGTTCCCCGAAAAAGAAAACAACACACATCATGGGGTAGTTAGGTTAAAAAAAGTCATCTGGTACGGTGCTCGAAATGAGCACCATACCAGGGTCCAAAAAAACCACCTTAGCAAAGCATATTTGCACATTTAAAGCCAGGATAGCAGCGGTAGGTGAGGTCAGGTCAGGAGGGGATGCAGACGGAGACGAGAGGGTCAGGGCATTGTGGAGCCAGATGCCAGCTCCTAGCCAAAACAGTTCGGTGATAGTGATGGAATTTCATCAGCGGCCGTAGTACACCAGATCCAGCTTCACAAATCACAAAGCGAAGTGGGGGGAAGAGCAACCGTCACACATAGTCCTGGAGAGATATGATTGCCAGCCAAGGCCGACAGGGGAGCCGAATCCTGATAATGCAGATGTTGTTTTGGAACAGGCTGCTTGTTTTTTTTCAACAGCCTTCAGTCTCACTGGGAACCATTCAGTAATCCAATATTCCAAATTCATTAGTTACCGTCCTCACTGCGCAGAACCGAACCTTATCTCCAGATCGAACCCCTCTCGCCTGCGAGCACGTTAAATTTACGGCTCAGGTCCACCAGGCTTTGAGTCTGAGTCTGTACGGCTCTGGACAGGCCGTCCACCTGGGTCGGCAGCCTCTGCAGATGTCGAACTGCCGCCCAGATTTTCTTGATTTCCCGGTAAATCAGGTATCCTCCGAGCCCAAACAGAAAAGATACCGCTACCAAAAGGCCGAATATATAGGCGTCTTCCACGTCTTCGACCTCAAGGGCCGAGAAGCCCACAGGTCTCCACGAGCTCCAAGAATCGATGACGTATCCAACCGGGTCTGTTCCACTCGGACACGCAGGCTCCCCTTTCCCCGATCTCATAGTGGAAAAAAAAAAAAATTTGAGCTTGACAATGAAATCATATATATATATGAAACTTTGCCACAAATACCACACTCTGGAGTTTCATAGTTCTATAAATCTGCAGATTCAATAAGTCTGTAGATGATGTGGCATTTCTAGTTTTTCCCTTCACCTCACACAGCAATTCCAACAGCAAACACTAGGTGGGAGCAGAGCAAAGGTTTTTCACTAACTGGTGATCATGGTACTAGTCACCATCAAATCATCTCACCCCAAAACTGCCCCTTGTGGTGTTCATGCTGTTACTCAATGTTTGCAGCATAAATCAACACCATCATATCAAAGTATGAATGAATGGTTAATATTTGGCATTTACTTGACTTAGACCAAATTCATAAATAAAAGCACTGCTCATTTTTTGCAAGAAAATGAAACCAAAAAAGGGACAGAAAAAAATGGGTGCCAAGAAAATGCCACATCATCTACAGATTTAAAATAAATACCCGCTGAGTCTCTATTTGAAAAATCACACTATCACAGGATGTCCGAAAGCAGTCAGAGCTTTAATTGAATTGAATTGAACTGAATTGGGATGATTGTGGGTTCTGGGACAGACAGTCTGTAAAAAGTGATCACGCTCCCTCGGATCCCTTCTGGATGTTCGGCCTTGCTTTCACAGAGTTGAACACCTGTGTCTGTAATATGGTCTCATTGTTGCTGTTCTTTACTTTAAAACTGGTTTTCGGGGCGCCTGGGTGGCTTGGTGTGAAGCCGGCGACCACATGCACGCGCCGCGTTGCGGTGCGAGCGGTGCGGGTTTGCGTCCCGGCCAGGTGCCGACCCCTGTGTCTTTCCCCCGTTTCCTGTCTCTCTCCACTGTCACAAAGAGCCGCTGGGGCCAAAAGTGGAAAAAAAAAAAAAAAAACTGGTTTTCATTGGTAACTCCAAGAAACTTCATCACATGTACATGGATATAGTGTTTGATTAAGAGTTGGGAATTCTTGGTGCTTATGGTTCAGTCTTGTGACACCAATGCAGCTCCAACACTTGTCAACAGCAGTCCAACACTTTTGTCCAAAACAAAACTTCTCTATAACTTCAATGTAACTTTGATAGTGACACAATCAGCCTGATGCTGGTGATGATGAATCTCAGGGGACATCTTTACACATCTTTTAGTCCTACTATCAAAAGTTATTTTATTATGATATAAATCAATTTTGTAAAATGACGTTGTTGCAGCAGTTATTACAACTACTACCACCAGTACTATTACTTCTACTACTACTACTAATAATAATTTAATAAAAATCTTGAATAAAAGTATCTAACTACTGTGGATGATGAAACCTGAGCAGGTCAGTATTACTATTTTTGGTAATGAGTTGTCTCCCAGCCAAATCTTCAGTGCTAATAAATGCAGATTAGCATGCTAGTACATCAAAACATGTAGATGAAATATTAAATGATTGTAAGTTTTATTCAAAGCAGCATTAGTCTGTCTTCTCCCCTTTGAAATGAAACACTGCTACTAACTTGAATGCAGCGCAGCTTCTTTGAAAACTATTTTTAAATATATAGTATTGCTTTGGGTGAAGAAAAAAGCCACACAGGACACCCCCCACCCCACTGCCTTTACATTTGTCGGTTGTCCACACATTCAACAGCAAGACAGCATGGCAGTCAGAGCTCTGTGCATCAGACTGTGTGAGAACCGTGTGTATTACATCCTTAAAACTTAAACAAATTTCATTTCTTTTTTCATTTGTATTTTTGTTTATCAGTGATGACACGTTGTAAAACATTTGAGTCAACATGGATTTTTGTAATCTGAAGCCCTTATTTGTCTCTTCACTGGTGACCCTGATTATCCTGCTCAGTGCACATGATCCAAAAGTTGGTGAGTGCCATAAATCTGCTTGTTGATATTAATGTTGTTTACTGTTTTCTGTTTGAGGAGCAGACAATGTATGAAAGGTAGTTAAAGTGTTTTTTTTGTGTTTTTAGTGGACCACCCCCGCTGGTACATGTAATTGTTATAATGCACTTTTTCAGTTATTTTACCTTCATTTATTAAAATGTTTTTTTCCAGCAGTTTTAGGTGTACAAGTTTAAATTTCTTTCTCTCAGATGCCGTTTCTCTTCATATCGTTCCAAACAGACTGCAGTTCTTTGAATATGAATCAGTGATATTTTACTGTGAGGGTGCTGTGTACTGGGAAGTTGTGCATAATATCAATGGGAAAATAAACTTATGTAGTCACACCAACAAGAAAACACCAGCAGGATCGTCCTGCACCATTAAAAATGTTTATACAGACGACAGTGGAGAGTACTGGTGTGAGACTGAAGGAGGCAAGAGAAGCAACAGCATCAGCATCTCTGTCACTGGTATGTTTACAGTAGGATAACAATATTTTGTGACTGATTTAAAATGAATTCCTTAGCAAATGAATCTCATATTCATGTTATTCAGCTGGTTCTGTGATCCTGGAGGTTCCTGCTGTTCCTGTGATGGAGGGAGAAGCTGTGACTCTTTACTGCAGAAACAAGACGACTTCCTCCAGCTTCACGGCCAACTTCTACAAAGATGGACGTCATGTCCATAGAAGCTCCACGGGAGAGATGACCATCCGGAAAGTTTCCAACGTGGATGAAGGACTTTACAAGTGCAGCATCTCAGGAGCTGGAGAATCACCAGAGAGCTGGCTGAATGTGACAAGAAAATGGAATCATGGTAATGTTACGGTAAAATGATAAAATTGTCAAGTTGACTTTGTCCACATGACACTAATTATTTATTTTCTGTTATTTACTTATTTTAGCATTTTTTTTTATTTTTTTTGCTGAATCAAAAACAAAGTATAGGAAAACAACAAAATAAAATAAAAATTGTTGGCTGGGGAGGGGTGGGTGTTCAGTAGTCATGGTGTTAAAAAGCAAACAAAATTAAGCATACATAGATACAGACTGTGTATTGAAGCTCTGATTTTAACGACGGGGTTCTGGATGACTCCTGTAAAGAGCTACATCTGGCATTCAGCTTGTTGACATCTTGATTTTTTATTTTTTAAATAAGCAGATGTGGCCAGATGTCAGCAGTGGAGAATTAAAGTTACAGAGAACCCACACCCTCACAGAGAACAGAGTCATGACCTCAACCTGATAGAACACCTTTGGGGTGAATTAAAGCAGAGACTTTGAGCCAGACCTTCTTGTCCCACATCGGTGTCTAACCTCACAAACGTGCTTCTGGAAGAACGGTCAAAAATTAAACACACTCCTAAATATAGTGGAAAGCCTTCCCAGAAGAGTTGAAGCTGCTATAGTGGCAAAAAATGGACCAACATCATATTAAACCCTATGGATTAAGAATGGGATATCACTCAAGTTCACATGTAAAGGTACACAAATGAATACTTATGGCAATATAGTGTATATGGCCCACAAAAATAAACAATTTTAATTACTTGTTTAACTCTACATTTAGCGTTGTGGACCTCAATTTTTCATGTCATTTTTTGATCAGAATCTAGTTTCTTTTTATTTATCATCTGCCTGGCATTTCTGAAGTGCAATTCTACAATCATAAACAACATCTACAATCATCTACAATTCAACACTCAAAAATATTTTGTACCTTCCAAGCTAAACCTGAAAAAAGGCCAATTGTAAGATACAGGGTGCACACACAAAAGTCAGCTTTAAGAAGGGCAAAACTGACTTTCATGTATGCACCGAAAAAAATGGGCTACAAAAATCAAGCATTAAATAATGATGCAGACTGAAAATGAAATAGAAGGTTCTACAACATGTATCTCAATATATAATCATTAAAATATAGAGAGCTTTGCAAATTATTCAAATACTTACTTAGTATAGTCATGTTTTTTTGAGAAATATGCAGGTAAACTGATAAGCAAGTGGTTTAGTGGCTTGCCTTGTCACGGGACTTTATCTCTTTCCCAGCATCTATTGAGTGTCATGCAGCCTGACAGGTGTGTCATTTCTTTTCCATGGAAAGGAGAGTGTAATAACTAATATGATATGATGATATGATGCCAAAAGGTATTAATGCTAAAACAAGTTACAGTTGTGTTGATTTAGTTGACCTTTTCACATTGGTTTGTCTGAGATTGAGAAACACAAATACAGAATTCCTTTTGTTTTAAGATAATTTTTACTTGAGAAGCAGGGAAAAAAACCCCTAATGTATATACATAACAGTAACAGGAAACATAATGTGAGTCGATATTATTTGAAAGGGTGTTTCATGGCAGCTGTAGAGTGAAAAGCAACAAGTTCATATCCTATACCTTCACAGTGTAGTTTGGATCAATTTTGACTTGGGGCAAGAATTCGCTCATAATAAGTGTTATGAAATGGCTCTGTGGCAGGCAGGAAGAGGACCCCAGACAGAAGTAAAAATTTAAACTAAATTTTATTTGAGAGTGATGAACAAAAAGCCAGACTGGACAGGGCTAGTGCCAAAAACAAAAACAGAACAAAAATAAACTAGACTTGAATTCCAGATAAAGCACAAAACAGGACATAGACAACAGGATATCAACAACAATGAGGACACAACAACAGGTATAGAAAACACAGGACTTAATTACACAAGAGGGCTGATGAGGGGAGTGGAAACAAGTGAGAACAGAGGTGTACCAAATTACACTGAAGAGACCAGGGGAAGCAAAACTGAACACAACAGACAGGGACCGGACGACTATCAAAATAAAACAGGAAGTCAGAAGGGGAAAAAAGACACTGACCTGACACTGGGAAACACAATGAACTAGAAAACAAAACAGAACCAAACCCTACAACCAAAATAAACCCAGAACAGACAAAATAAAAGCGCAAACAAAACACACAGGGTTAAAAGGATCCCGGACCATGATAGTAAGTGTCTACAACAAATTTTCAACCACAGATCTGTTTGAAACGTCTGTCTCGGATCAATAAATGGATGATAAATCCTTAATTATTGTTTCAGAGAGCAGGGAGAATGCATTTTTTTAGGTTTACCTACATGTGTTTTCAGAGAAAAAATAAATTATAACAGAACATCATGTCTTTCTTCACATACAACTTAAAAACAAAACAGTCATTATGATTTAATTAACTTTCACTGAAAGTGAAAATTGTAAGAAAATTCTAGAACTGTTGGCATTTACAGTGATGTGCAAAAGTTTGGGCACCCCTGATTATTCTGATGAACACAGGAACACGTATTATATTTAATATGGAAAGAGCCATTTGAACATGGTTCAAACATGGACGCATATATTGAGAAACGAAAATAAATAAATAAATAGAAATGATTTTATTTTAATATTTCAAGATCACAATAATGTTCCAATTTAAAACTACAACAAAACCAGAACTGACAAAAATAAAATGCACTTCAAATGGATACTTATAATTTACTTCCGCGAGCTGCACAGAGCAGCAGCTTAAGCCTGAAAGAGCTGCATGCAGCTCCGGAGTCGCGGGTTGCCGACCCCTCAACTAGATATACAAAAGCTATACACACTTTCAGATAACAGTGATTCTCATTATGTTGCCTGAGAGGTGTATATTTACTGTTTTTCTCTTCTTAAGCACAGATTATATTTAACACTAAACTTGTATGTCAGGGTTTTCCTTCACTTTGTATGTCTTCTGTGGCTTTATTCCATTCAGCAGGTAGAACGTGTTGTTGTCGTCCATGATGAACTCATTCAGCTCAACTCCAAGAGGCAGGTGCATATGAACACTGTTTCAGAAACAGGTTGCAGAGAGACAGAAAGCAACTCACACTCAAATTCAGACCTGAGTACAATTTAGAAACACCAGTTAACCTAACCCCATCAACTGCATGTCTTTAGACTGTGGGAGGAAACCGGAGTACTCGGAGAAATTTTTATTTTTTTTTTTGCTTGTGAATTTAAATATATAATTTTGTTCTGCTGTTGCTTAAAAAAATGCTTTGTAATATACCTTCTTCTTTCCATTTTTCCTACAATGGCATAATTTCCCTGCCTGCATTCACTGTCCTGGCCTCTTTGGAGACTGGAAAACTAGATATTAGCTAAATAAATGATTGATTGTTAGTTTAAGCCTGTCTCTTCTTTCTCTTAATAAAGTAACTTTGAGCTTTGAATTAAACAGGACATTTTTGTTTGATAAAAGATAATAAGGGGCACCTGGGTGGCTTAGTGGTGAAGCCAGCGACCACATACATATGCCACATTGCAGTGCGGGCAACGAGGCAAAGCATCTCTCTGATGCGAGTGTCGGAGTATGAATGTGTGTGAATGGAAGAGAGTAAGCACTTAGCTACAGATGGAAGTGTTTGTGTGAATCGGTGAACGAATTGTATAAGCGCTTTGCCTGCCTAGTTAGAAAAGTGCTACATAAGAACTGGTCCATTTACCATTAATGAAGCCCCGAAGGAAGTTTATGGTCCTTCTTTTCAAGTCCAAAATTCACTGCACAGTGAAGATGGCTAAAAGACAAGGCCTCCATCATGAGCCACTGCACCAAGCATTTTAACACTCTTTTCTCAATCAACCAGACACTGCAGCTCACGGCCTTTGAGCGCATCTCCTGGCAAACTGTCAAGACAGTGCTAGATGAAATATCAATAGTTGAAGAGACCACTAAAGCTATTTCACAGCTAAAGTCTGGCAAGGCTGCATGAAATGATAGCATACCTCCAGTGATCTGGAAGCATGGTGGCTTGAACCTCCATTCCAAGCTCCACAAGCTCTTCACATCTCTGTTGGGAAAGAGATGAACTTCCTCATGACCTTTGCAATGCAGTCCTTGTAATGTTGTAAAAAACAAAGGTGATCAGTCAGACTGTTCAAACTATCAGGGGATTATCGCTCTTTCTTATTGCAAACAGATTGGTCTCATCCATTGCCAAAGAACATCTACCTGAAAGTCGGTGTGGCTTCAGAGGAAATTCCTTTGTGGATTTGAACAAAGCCTTCAACACAATGAGCAGATCATGGAGGGTCTAAGCTGCCCCTCAAAATTCTTGAGGATGATCATGCAGCTCCATGAGGGACAGATTGGAGAAGTGAGGAACAACAGCGAGCTCTTCAAGCCCTTTCCAATACTGAACAGCATCGAAGAGGGCTGTGTTCTCACACCAACACCGTTTTCCATTTTCTTCATCATGATACTGCATCAGCCAATGGAACCATTGGGTAAAGAGGATGGCATATACATTCACTATCACACTGACAACAGCTTGTTCAACCTAAGGAGCCTGCAAGCATGCACCAAAATAATGTAGCACCTCATTCAAGTATATTTGTTTGCCAACGATGCTGCTCTTGTTGCCCACATAGAGCCGGCATGCAGCACATCGTGGCCTGCTTTGCTTTGTTTATGAGCCTCCACCAAACCAGACTTCCCACCTGCCTAACATCACCAGCAACCAGTCTGCACTTAAATCTGTGCAACTTTTTTCTTATCTTGGCTGAAGCCAAGATATCTCCCATGACACCAAGATCGACAAAGAGGACCTTTGTTCTGTTTGGTGTAGAGCAGCAAAATCTTGACTTTTCATGCCAAAATCCAAGTGTACAGATGTGTTGTGCTACCCATGCTGCTGTATGAATCTGAATCATGGGTCACCTACAAGTGATGCCTGCAGCTTCTTGGCAGTTTCCACCAGCTCTGCCTCCGTTCCATCCAACATTGAGGCCCTCCAGCTGCTCAAATCATGACTTTGCTGGGCTTGACTTTGCTGGAAGTCTACCATCTACCCAAGAAAGTGCTATATGGTGAGCTGACCTCTGGAAAACGCAACAGAGGGCCCCAAAAAAGAGGACCCATTAAGTCCTCCTTAAATGCTTGTAATATCAGCCCTTCACAATGGACAGTCCTGGCCTCTGATAGGAAATGCTTGCATAGGTAAATCAGCTTAGAAATTAAGTCTTTTGATATCACTTGTAGAGCTGACCTGGAAGAAAAAAGGTGCAGATGAAAATATCTGTCATCCAAAGCTCCTGAATTTGTCCTTAAACTACAACTTCCAGAGTCCGCCTATCTTAGATAGACCTTGTCAGCCATCAGCGTGCCTGCAGCTGACATGGACGCCTCCTTCATAAATCTTTGTTTCTCAAAACCATGCCAAGAGACAATCCGTTGAGTGAATCTCTCTTACAGTAATTGCAATACATTCATTTCAGTCAAACGCTGCCACCTGCAGTACATCATAAAACATTGCAGCAGGCTTTTTTTTCCTTTGCCTGTCAGACAGGAATAAGAGATGAACTGACACTGCCACCAAAAATGTTAACATATGAATTGTGGACTCACGGTAATTTTTGTCACCTAATTAAAAAAATTAAAATATGAAAATACAGCTCGGTCACCTTTTCAAGGGAAAACGACTGCACTCTGATGCTGTCCTGTGGAGACAGAAAACACATTATGCAGCCCTCACTTTGTTCTCAGTGTGTCAGCAGCAGCTCTGACAACTCTTATTACTGTCCACAATGTATTATACAGATTCTCTTCAAATATCCAACTTTGCTCTCATAGGTTTAAAGACTCATTTACATAATGTTGTTAGGAAGCAGTCCAGCTGGTTTCCTGCTCACTGTTTGCTGCTGTTTTAAGTTTCTTCAGTTCAGTAAGTAACATGAAGTCGTCACATCCTCTGTGAGAGTTTGGTTGGTCTGTTAATGACCTCAGAAAATGCAGAAACATTCAGCTGAAATGTGTGAACAGGTTTACTGGGTTAAGTTGCATCCAACACCTGAAACCCTGAAGGTACAACTAGAAACAAAGATGAAACAGACTTACAGGGATGTGAAATCATTACTTTATTTTCCATGTTTGATCCCAAAGACGGAAACCAGTGAATGATTTTCTGATTTCAATTTAGTTCAGTTCAGTCTTACTTATTTTGCACTGACACAACAAATAATCACCTCAACCCATATGTTTTCAGCCTACAACAAAAATAAAGGGATTGGCCTCACTCTTCCAATACTTTTGAAGCGAAGTTTAAATGTCATTTTCAGACATTCTGAATTCATCATCCAAAAAGCACTGATTTAAAAAATATTTTACACTATTATTTTGTTGTGCTGTCTCCCTCCTCTTAACCTAACCAGTTGGCAGATGACTGCCCCTCCCTGAGCCTGGTTCTGCTGGAGGTTTCTTCTTGTAAAAAGGGAGTTTTTCCTTCCCTTTCCCTTACAATTAAAAGTGCTTTGATACAACTGTTTGTTGTTATTTGTTGTGATTTGGTGCTCCAGGCTCACTGTACATTCTGTATAATGACAATAAAGACATTCTATTCTATTCTATTCTATTCTATTCTATTCTATATAAATACAATTGAATTAGATTGAACAGAGATATTTGGGCCTACACAATTTTGTGGACACATGGAATACTTTGCATTAGAACGCACAGCTGGTGGTTGATGGCACTATAAGAGGACATCCAATCAATCTCTCAGTTTGCTTTTCTTCAGTCCATTATGGACATCAACTTTTCCGTTAATGTTTGGTTAGGTTTATATGATAAAACTACTTTTTTTTTTTTTGTTACAAACAGATTTGAACCCAAAGTGTTTTGCTAACCACTTCTCCACAATGCCACCTTCTAAACCATTAAATCAGACATACAATTTGGCCCTTTCAGTTATTTTTTTGACATTTCGCCTTCCCCTCCAATAAGAGGGTTAAGTGAAATGTCAAAAAAGTAACTTAAAGGGCCAAATTTTATGTTATTTTTGACATCGGGCGAGAAGGGGGTGTGACCGGAAGCGGCCCGTGGGCCGCAAGTTTGGGCACCTCTGGTTTAGACCCACAGCAATGACTAAAAGAGGCCCTAATACAGATCTCTGGGGAACCCTTTTTTAAAAAGCAACAAATTAAAGCACAGGCCATCATATTTAATGCACTGTGTCCTTTTACTGAGATAATATGTGAAGTAACTGCATTCTATTAGAAACCTGAATGATGGAGTCTAAGTGTTAAAATGGCAGCCTCTACAGTGGCAAATGCTTTCAATAAAAAGTAATGCATAATATTGTCCCACAGTAACATCATTTACCCCTTCATGGCAGCTATGATGGTATTGTACATTTTTCTGAAGTCTGACTGACATGTTCACAAGATGTTTTTGTAAATTAAGAATTCCTTAACTTTTTCACTCACAAGAGCTTCAAGAATTTTTTCCAGCATTAACAGATTAAATTTTAGCCAATAGTTGCTGCTGAGTCACCATCTTTTAATAAAGAGAGCACAAAAGCTGATTTCCACACAGAAGGAATTAGATTTTTTCCACTGCGAGGCTACAAAGCAAGAGAGTAAGTAAGAGAGTTTATGAGTCAAATAAGAAGCCAGAAGAAATAAGGTGCTTGTTAAAACAATTCAATGCTGCCAACCTATCACAGACAGGAACAGTATCCTTAAAAACATAGGAAGGTAGAACCTGGGAGCTTTTGTTCACCAAAAGGCACTTAATGACTTTCCAGAATTTCTGTGGATTATTTAGATTCCCAGATTTCATTTCCCATTTTATTTTTCAACAGGCAAAGCGATGAATTAAAGATAAGTCCAGCTGCAGACCAAGGTACTTGTAGGCCCTCACCATCTCCACATCAATCCCCCCAATAGAGACTGGCTGTGGGGGTGGTCCAGACCTATTTAAGTCCACTATGAATGCGCCAGTACTGCTGATCACAGGCCTGTTGCACACCTTATCTGGGCCAGATAAAAAAGTAAAGAAATTTGGAAAGCAAATGTAATATAAGCAAACTGATTGTTCATTAATTACATTGAAGTTTTAATGAAATTAGAAGCAATGATTACTAGTAGGAAAATTATCAAAGTCCAAGAAACACAGAGCACTCAGAACAAGGAACATTTAGGGGTTTATTACTTGAAAGGGAGCTTTTAACATTTAGTGAGACACAATGCATTTTTATAGGAAAAGTCAAGCAGCATAAAAAACACAGAAGTGCTTCTGCAGCTTCTCACAATTCTGGAATGTGATAACACTGACTTCACTTGTGACCTTCAACCACAATATTCAAGACTGTAAGTGTATTCTTTTGCTGTGATTTACTGTGATACACTAATCAGCTGTATATACAGGTGCAAAAAGCAAGCTTAATAACAATAATGAAACACACATGCTCCAAATGATTATCTTTTCAGCCCTGATTATATTTTTCTGTGTTCCTTTAATCGAGGTCAGCACACAAGAGAGAGTTACACTTCTTACAGGAAAACATCTGGACACAGCACATGACTAAGAGTTTAAAACAGGAGTTAAGCAGAAAAAGCATTATAACAACTATTTTTACCTTAATTGGTTCCACACTAATGTATCAGAGCTACATAATGATTATAACTATAAAGTATTTTCCAACACTATTCCAGCTGACACTGCAGGAAAGAGACAGGATAAAGCCAATTTACCATCACCAGTTAACCATGCATATGTTTGTAAAAGTCGGCCGAGCACCTGGTTCTATAATCTACAGCTCCATCCGGAATCAGAGCACTAGAGCTCGTCTGGGATTGCATTTCTGACTCTCTCTTTGCAGCCTGGTTAATGTTGGTAGCCGCCCTGATTGCAGACTTCATTGATGTCTCCATCCAACCATGAGGAAAGGCTGTGTGCTCACCAGCAAAGTGCACCCTGCCTTCGTTTTTAAAGAGCTCCTTAGCATACTCTAAGTGTTGATAAGGTGTGAACAGAGCAAAGGCACCCAAGCTGTAAGGATCCATGCTCCACTTCTTCACTACCACCCCTGTGCAGAGAGCCCTGACCTTCTTACCATGAATCTTTGCCAAATCTCTCAAAACCAGCTCTTTAAGGTCTTCGTCACTTGTACCTAGAAAGAGTAGTGAGTCATCAGACCAGGTGTAGGACGCCAGGAGGACACCAATTGTCTTATTTGGGAAACTGTGGCTGGGATAGAAGATGAAACGAGAGGGCCCATCTGTGATGCTCTTTCCTCCTCGGATGTTGTCATCCTCCCAGAACTTGTTCTTGAAGGTGAGCAGGATTTTAGTGGAGCTGGTATAATGGACAGACCTCAGGGCCTCCATCTTTGTGATGGAGAGAGGGGGATCAAAATCTATGAAAAGAGCTGCTTTGGCTGTTGTTGTTACCAGGACGGCGTCAGCTTGAAGTTTAGTAAAAGAAGACTGTTGACCACTCTGGTAGGATACAGTGACTCCTTCATCTGAGTGGCTGATATGCTTGACTTTGGATTTAAAAACAATTGGAACATCAAGGTCCTTAAGCAGAGCTTTGGGGAGAAGGTCTGACCCACCGGTCACTTCACTGTACCTTTAAGATAAAAATAAAGAGAAATATATTCATTGCATGATTTTGGTAGTAAACAGTTTCTAGTAAAGTTTTTGTTCATTTAAGAATAAATTGTGGTCACCAATCTCTTTTTTTCCTGGACATAAATTTAAGTTTTCCTTGTTTCAGACAGAAATTCCAACACATCACATCAAAAAAGCATGCAATTAGGTTAAAGTAATGAGTGGCTATGTCCTCCACTTCAAATATTAATATCTAAAGCTCCTCTAAAGATGTCAATGAACTGTAATTGGACTGTAAAGGGGGGATAATAAAAATAATCCTCAACTTTCATCCTTAAACACATTAAGAATTTGATTTAATTATCAGAACATTTCATGACCTGATTTATGTCACTTATAACTTTGATCTCTCCTGTGAAATAAGTTATATTTAGATTAGTTGAGAAGCCTTACGTGACACTGTCATTAATGTAAGTTTGGTCATAGATCATTTCAGTCATTGCAGTGTACATAAGACTCTTTTCGTTAAGCAGGTCTCCAATCATCCTGATGGCTTCAGGACTCAGACCACCTTCTTCTTTCAGGTACTCCTGTTAGGCAAACAAAGATTCTGGTTATGAAATCAAAGTGGTTCAGAACAAAGGATCAAACTTTAACTATCATGAACTTTACCTTCACTGAATAATGGTCAAATTTACCCAGTGCAGCTTTACAACCATGTTTTTCAATTTCATCTTTCACCTACAGAAGATATATATCAAATGAGACAATGTCATGTGTACACATCCAGACTCCTACATGGCAAGCAGATGTAATACCTGAATGAGCTCATATTAATCTTAGACTGCTCAGAGCTGTGTTAACCTCACATTAGACAGCAGATTATCATCAACTCATCTATAGTAATGGTTGGGGTTTGTTTTAACCACTTGCTAAAAAGGACAGTTTTCATAGATTAGGACATTATCTTTGAATTGCCTTATATATTTATTTTCACGTTACTGTTTTTATTGATGAAAGCTTTGTTATATTTGGATGCTGTAAACACGATTTATTTGTTTTTACAATAGAGGTGGAAACTCATCTAAGCCACATGTTAACCTTTATGAACAGCTTTTGCATATTAATAACTACAATGAGAAGTTAACAAAGTGCACTCATCAAAATCCAAACAGAGACTGCAATTATTTGACCTGCTTGGGAGGCATAAAAAAGTCTTTGCTGTCAAAAAGAAAAAAGCAATTAAAACAAGCCTACAATTTGTCAGTGAACAAATAAATAAATGTCAGTGCAAATAAATTACAAATTGTATAGAAAATCACATTCTTTGTTCTTAAATGATGAAAAGATGGCTCACTGTGCAAGGTACAACTGTCAAAAATGGGTCTGTTGGAAGTACCTGCTAAACAAAATCAATCTAATTATGGCAAAACATTTGTTTTTAAACATTTAAAGTCTGCTGGTAGAGCCTCCTTACCCCTCCACGTACCTTCTCTAAAGCCTGCTGTAGAAGAGCGTCAGCTGATTGATGCATCTCATTTACTGGTAGATTGTACTTCAGGATGTCAGGGTTCTCCTTCACTTCGTATGTCTTCTGTGGCTTTATTCCATTCACCAGGTAGAACGTGTTGTTGTCGTCCATGATGAACTCATTCAGCTCAACTCCCAGGTCTTTAGCAAACCAGAGGAGAATGCTGTTGAATAGAGTGTCCCCGGAGATTACAAAAAAAATAAAAAATCAGACGCAGCAGTAGACTATCACCACTGTTGTACTGAAATGATTAGTTTTAAAATAACTACTTTTACTCACTGATGTGAACTTGGGATCCTCATGGCCCCAAGCTCAGCATACCAGCCCTCTTCCTCATTCCTGTAGGTCTCCACACGTCCACCAACCCGTCCACTAGCCTCTAATATGGTGACCTTGTTTAAATATTACAAAATACAATTTAAACATATTATTAATATCAGTGAAATGTTATTAATTTTGTTAACCAACATGCTAATCTGTTTGATTAAGAAAGAGTTGCAATAAAAATTAACAAAAACCTCCAACATTTTTTTTTTACCAAGATTAGTCATGTTAGTATTACTAATATGACTGGTATTAATTCTAATCATTAACATAGCCAAAGGTTTGAAGAAAAACAAACTTTTTTTTTTCTCTCAAAATCTAAAATTCTTCCTAACAAAAAAGGTGTATTACACACACCGTATGTCCTGCTTTGTGAAGTAGCCGAGCAGCTGTCACTCCAGCCATGCCAGCTCCAACAATGACAACATGATGAGATGTGTTTAAAGGTGGAAGACCGTTCTTTGCTGTCTGCAGCAGCTGATCGTAGTCAGTGTCATTGAAACAATCAGCCAGGCTAGTCTTCAGGCTGGTCGCAGTGTGGATTTGATACACTGTGAGCAACAACACACTCACAGAGACTAAAGACATGAAATAAGAAAACACAGTGAATATCAGCATGTAATAAAGATTTGATCAAAACTTAAATAAGCCTATTTAATGCCTAAAGCTAACCAAAATATAGAAGCTATATTTGAATTTGAGCATTAAAAATTACTTTTTATTAAAAAAGATATAATCAATCTACAACAGAAAGATTAAATGTGATTACACTAAAATCTATACGTTAATTTAGTAGCATTTAATTAGCATTTATGCTTGATTTTAGGTTGGAAGTTAAGGTTTGGGCAACAGGATGCTCACACTACTTTAGTATAACAAAACAAAATTTGACATACTCACATAGTTTTACCACATGTGGACCCATTTTTGATGTTTGTCTTATTTCCTTCTGTGGTGATATGAAGAGGAATGTGTACTTTAATTTATAGGAAATATACAACTGTTGTTCAGTTGTATTGATTCATGCATGACAGTAGTCAACTTAGTTTGATTTATGAAACAAAAGCACCAGAATAGCATTCAGTCATTAGCATTTAATAAAGATTTTATCAAAACTTAAATAAGCCTATTTAATGCCTAAAGGTAACCAAAATATAGAAGCTATATTTAACTGATGTTAACTGATGTGAAAGATTTTATACATAAAAATAATTGACTATAAATATTTTCTGTTTTACTCAGTGAAATTGCCATGAACATTTTCTGTATTTACTTATTGTATATATGCAGTTAAATGATCTCTGTAATTTTAGTATTAGCATGCTTTGCTCCAGATATGCTAACTACAAATTATTATTTAGGTTAAAGCTGTTTATACAGGTGTGTATTGCTACTGGGTGTATTTTTGTATTGTGAAATTAATCACAACAAACAGTCACCTCAAGGCGCTTTGTATTGTGAGTAAAAACCTTACAATACAATGTAGAAAATGCAGAATACAGAAATAATTTCCCCGCATCACTTTGGTGGCCCCCCCCCCCTCCTCCTCCTCCCCCGTGCGGCACCCCTATACATTGCATATAGTGCATACGCACTTTTTGCACCACTGCGTTTAAGTATCCTCTTAACCAGAAGTAAGCCAGCAGTCTGAGAGCGAAGTGCTCTGTTGGGGTGATATGGTACTATGAGGTCTTTGAGATAAGATGGGGCCTGATTATTCAAGACCTTGTAGGTGAGGAGAAGGATTTTAAATGCTATTCTGGATTTAACAGGGAGCCAATGAAGAGAAGCCAATATGGGAGAAATCTGCTCTCTCTTTCTAGTCCCTGTCAGTACTCTAGCTGCAGCATTTTGGATCAGCTGAAGGCTCCTCAAATTTTATTTTATTTTATTTTTTATTTTTTTTTAAGAACAGCCTGATAATGTTAAATTACAACAGTCCAGCCGAGAAGTAACAGGACACTGTACACCTGGACCTCAAGACTGAAAAACAGCTTTTACCACAGAGCTGTTACACTACTGAATACAAACCATTTCAAACCCAACAGAAAATCTCTGTGCACATCCACATTGTCACTATAGCACGCTGCCCTCAATTTTAATTTTTTACTGCCATTTATAGTGTTGCTTACTATGAATAACGCATCACATTACTTCTCACAATAAATACCAGATCCGTATTTATAAACCGGCTATTTGAGAAATATTTGGTTAAATCTGAGAAACATGTGGTTAAGTTTTAAAGTAACTGATCTCTGTGGCTTGCTTTCCACTGAGAGAAATGACCTCTTTATCTGTAAACTTGTGCAAACAGCCTTTTCCAAGAAAACGAGGGTGTAATAATTAATGTAAGAGTTTGAGAAGTTGCCAAAAACATCATAGCACACAAACCAGTTTCACTTGTTTTTGATTTAGATGGCAGCTTGTGCAAACACTGTGTAACTGAAATACAAGTTTGGTGTAACAACACAATTTGTCATCAAATTTGCAACAGTGAGTCTTGTATGACAGTTTGTGGACATGTGAAAATATGTGAATTCAGATTAATAAGGAAATGGGTACAAATGCAGACAAAGTTTTCAGAACAGCCAGCACTCTGGTCCTATTACCTCCAGAAACTTAATAAAAACAGGATTTATTGTAGGATTACTGAAGCATGTAATTGGGAGAAAATCAATAGACAAATGCTATCTCAGCCTAACTATGCAGATTGTGACCTTTAAACACCAAATAATTGTGACATTTATGGCTACCATATTTTTTTATTTTTTTCTACAACCCTGCTGGAAAAATTCATTGGCAGAGCCTGTTTAAAGGTAGCTTCAAGTCTGTTATAACTCCAGCTTGCAGTGCTGCATTAACTGTATCTAAGAATTTTTTTCTTGATTTTGGAGAGAATACTTTCAGTACAGAGTGAGTTACAGGTCACGTTTGTCCACAAAAACACCACAGAGTCTGTTAATAGAGCACAAGCAAAACTTCAGTCACTTTGCAGACACTTCTCAGTTACACTAAAAGTGAAAACAGACAGCGGAACAAAGGTACACAGTCCATTAGACAAGGTAAATATGATAAATATGGTAAATACATCAATTATTGACAAAGCCTGTTTTGGAGTCTCTACATGATGGACTACAGAGATGATTGAATTTATGTGTGGGACACTGTGGAGTTTCAATGTTCATCCATCCATTCATTTTCTTCCACTTATCCAGGGCTGGGCGCAGGACCTGCAGCCTAAGAAGGGAAGCCTGGACCTCCCTCTCCCCAGCCACCTCCACAGCCCATCAGGGGGGACCCCAAGGCGTTCTCAGGCCAGCCGAGAGATGATCTCTCCAGGGTATCCTGGGTCTGCTATGGGGCCTCCCAGAACACTCCACCCAAGAGGTGCCCAGGAGGCATCCTAGTCAGATGCTCGAGCCACCTCAACTGGCTTCTTTCAATGTGGAGGAGCAGCGGCTCTACTTTGAGCCCCTTCCAAATGGCCGCACTCCTCAGCCTATCTCTAAGGAAGAGGCCAGCCACACTTTGGAGGAAGCTCATTTCTGACGCTTGTATTCACAGTCTCATTCTTTCGGTCACTACCCAAAGCTTATGACCGTAGGTGAGGGTAGGGACATCGATCGACCAGTAAATCGAGAGCTTCGCTTGTACGCTCAGCTCCTTCTTCACCACCACTTTAAGCTCCCAAAAGGAATAAATCCTCATGGACTATGATGTTAAAATATTTCATTTTGTCATATAATGAAAATGTCATGATCATAAAATGCAAAATATCATTGGTAATAAATAAATCATTATCACAAATGTTTTTATTCGCAAGATACAAAATGTTCAAATGTCTAAAACTGTATATAATAGATGTCCAGACATGAAAGCTCCTTACCATGTATATCCTGCACCCTCAGACAGTACACCAAGCGGGAGGAAAAAGGCTAAGGTCTAACTATTGCTTCCTGATCTTAAGTAGGAGCCTGACTGACGTCATTTAAATGTAGACTGAAACAATTTTTAAAAGGTAACCAGTTAGGTGGATTTTTATAAATGTCGTTTTGTGTTCTAGTAATGTTTGTGTTGTTGTGTCATTGTATGTTGTTATAATTACTGTGCAGGATCAAATAGGGACAGGCATTGTGAATTAGCTTAGGTTAAGAAATATGATTTGTTACCTTTTTCATGTAACATATTTGTCCCTATCTAGGAATAAATAACACTAAATGAAAACTAATGAGTCTCAGGACCACTACCAAGATGTGGGAAAAAATGCATGAGTTCCACATCAGGAAGATGACCACAACTGCGGTGGCTGTGGCTCAGAAAGTAGAGCAGGTCATCTACTAATCAGAAGGTCGGTGGTTCGATTGGCTGCTCCAGTCTGCATGCTAAAGTATCCTTGGTCAAGATGTTAGCGTGAATGACAATAAGCACTCAGTTGTAGGATGAAGTGCTTGTGTGAACGGGTAAATGGAAACGTGTTGTATAAACCACATTGAGTACTCAGCTAGAGTAGAAAAGTGCTATATAAAAACTAGTCCTTTTACCATAATTGATCATGTGCTTTGTGTACTGTATACCCGAGACAGAAAACCGAGAAAGAAGAGAACAAGAACAAGAAGCATCACGGAAGGATAGACCCTTGTATAGCATGTACTACCAACAAATGGAATTCAATGCAATTCAGTTAAGTTGAATTCAATTCAGAGTTGTATTTATTTTACACCAAATCACAACAGTCGCCTCAATGCGCTTTGTATTGTAGGTAAAGACCTACAATGATTTCAGAGAGCTGTAAAAGAGAGCTAGAGATCAGCTTAGGCCTACTGTAGCGTAATTAAAAGTTGGATCAGGGTCATGTGATCCAGGTCTAACTATAACCACCCCCCTGTAACTGACTGTATTGTGGTATTGTCTCCCAACTACCATCCTTCCTCTTACAGCGAAGAAACAATCTTGCGTTCTCGGCTTCCTCTTCTAGATCTTTCACGGCTTTCCTCAAGTACTGTAGAGTCCTCTCACTCCAGCACCATGAAGTAGCTCGACAGCTGGTTTTCCTGCAGTGCCCTGACACCTAATCTCCAAAGGGTAAATCCTGGCTTTCTAGCCAGTCTCTTAACAGCCCCCTGCCAATTCAACCAATAGTGCAAATTGGAAAAGAAATGGCAGGTTTGACAAAAACATGTCTCTTATAATGTAAAAACTGTGGTCATGATCTCTGTGGCTTGCATTCCATTGAGAAACGATCTCTTTATCTGTAAACTTGTGCAAACAGCTTTTTCCAAGAAAACGAGGGTGTAATCATTAATCTAAGAGTTTGAGAAGTTGCCAAAAACATCACAGCACACAAACCAGTTAGACTTGTTTTTGATTTAGATGGCTGCTTGTGCTGACAATGTGTAACTGAAATACAAGTTTGGTGTTACAACACAGTTTGTTATCAGTTGTCCAACAATGAGTCTTCTGTGACAGTTTGTGGACATGTGAAAATGTGACTTCAGTTTGATGAGGAAATGGGTGCAGACATGGTTTTCAGAGCAGCCAACACTCTGGTCTTGTTTCCTCGAGAAACTTAATAACAGCATTAATTTTTGTAGGATTACTGAAGCATGTAATTGGCAGAAAATCAATAGATCAATGTTATCTTAGCTTAAATAACCAGATTGTGACATTTAACAACAAATTATGGTGAAATATACATCATTTCTTTTTTTCTAGAGGTCTTCTGGACAAATTCAGTAGCAGAACATGATTCAAGGCAGCTTCAAGTCTGTTATATATGCTGCATCAACTGCATTTAAGGATTTTTTTCTTGATTTTGGAGAGAATAAATTCAGTACAGAGTGAGTTACAGGTCACGTTTGTCCAAAAAAACACCACAGAGTCTGTTACTAGCACAAGCAAAACTTTAGTCACTTTGCAGATACTTCTCAGTTATATTTAAAGTGAAACAGAAGAAAGGTACACTGTACATTAGACAAGGTAAATATGACAATTTCTGAGGAAGGTTGTCTCGGACTCTGTGGAACAGAAACAATGGGATTTATGTGTGAGACACAGACTGGTTTTTGCATAAGTGAGACTGGTTGTGTCCACCTGTGTCCAGTTTTTCACTACATTTACATGTACATTTATTTGTCTTCGTACATAGTATAAAAATCTAGGTTTTATTAAATATATGTCAATGACCATGTCAGCCTCCAAAAATGAATCAATCCCTTTACACTCCGATTTAAAATGTTAAATTGTACAGCGGAAATTAACACATTTACAAGTTTAAAATTGCAGCACTTTGACACATGATGACAGTACACTGATAATAAAATACAAAATTTTATTGGTAATAAGTAAATCAGTTTTCCAAATTTGTTTGATTGCAAGGAAATGTCCAAATCACAAAAAGAAGTCACTTCATGGTGTTTTATTTTATAAGGTAAAGACCGTATAATAATAACAGAGAAAACCAAGGAATCAAAATAATCACCTGTGATCAAACATTTTGAGACAACAGAAGGATTTTAAGAAATAATGTTGAGTCTTCAGTTTCTGACACCTGAGAGATAAAATCTTTTTTTTAATGTTCTGACAAGTTGTCACAGAAACATCACATTATTGAGAACATTATAATTTCCCATTAACTTTTTTATCATTTTACTTTAATATGCAAATGAAGACGTACTCACAGACTGATGACCTCCGTGATGCCTTTGGTGATTGGAATAGATTATGTCAATACAAAATATAACTATAAATATAGAGAACTTGTATTTTTGAATAGTGGAGCTGTTTTGCTCTCAAAGCTTGAACCTTAACCACTAAAAATACACAAGTCTGATTCTTTTAAGCAAAAACAATCATGCTATTCAAGCACGTGCCCTGTAAATCTTTAAATGAAAAGAGAGCAGAGAAATAAAGAACAATCTATTGTCTTTATGACTGGCATCATTGTTCTGGAACTTCTTGTCATGCTGTGGAGGGCAGGCAGAGGACCCCAAAGCAGTGGCAGGAACTAACCTTTGTCTTCCACTTTATTAAGCACAAATGCTGGACTGGAGCCAGCACAACAAACACCAAACTCACTTGAACTCAACGCAACTTGAACTTGAGCGAGAGTGTGAACATATGACAGGCAAAAGGGGAATCAAAACATAACTAAAACATGCACAAGACACAGATGACTGAGCTAAAAAAAAGCCTGAAGATCCAAATAAACTAAAACTAAGAACAAAAACTCAAAATGAGGCAAAACACGGTAACGTGCCAGTAAGGAATCTCTTACGGAAAACAAAACTCAAATTTTCAGCACCACAATAAACACTTCTTAAGAGTCAAGGTTCAAAACAAAAATACTCGATCAGCAGACCCATGATCATGATACTCCTGTGGAGGAACCCCTGAAACATCCTTTAGTTATGCTGCAATAGCTTCAGACTGCTGAGGGACTTCCTTTGATACAGTGTGATATTCAAAAAGAGCCTCAGTTATTTATTTTTCATGTATGAATAATTATTTTTGAAATACTGAGACACAGCACAGACATCTGTGTGTCACCCTGATGACTGACCAACTCCTGAGATGTTGCATGTTTGAGGTGTTTCATCAGATGGTTGGTCATGTTGCCTGTGGAGCTGCTCCAGATGTGGAGCCCATGTTTGTTTTGAAGTTGGAGGCAGTCCCCCTGTTTATGCAGCAAGTCCAGATACATGGAACTAGCTAAGCTTAAATGTATTTAAGGTTAAACTCATGTTAGTTTATAACAAAATATTACTGCAGCCATGCAAACATATCAGTAACAGTGAACTTGTTAACGTTGTTTTTCCTCCTCCAGTCTGACACCGGCATTCTGACCGTGCTGCTACATGTTTGTGTCTTTTCTTCACAGTAAAGCGTGACTCACATTCAAAGAACTGCAAAATGTTTGGAATTAAAAAACTAACAAAAACAAGACAAAAAAGAGGAAGATTCAGTTTATCAATGAATTACCAACTGCTGGACTTTACTTTACAATATCCATCCATTCGCTTCCGCTCATCTTGTTCAGGGTTGCCGGGGGGGGGGGGGGGGGGCTGGAGCCTATCCCAGCTGTCATAGGGCGAGAGGCAGAATACACCTTGAACAGGTCGCCAGCCTGTCGCAGGGCCAACACAGAGAGACAAACAACCTTTCACACTCACATTCATACCTATGGACAATTTAGAGTAGCTAATTAACCTAAGTGCATGTCTTTGGAATGTGGGAGGAAACCGGAGTACCCGGAGGAAACCCACGCAAGCACGGGGAGAACATGCAAACTCCACACAGAGAGAGAGAGAGGCCTGGGCCAAGAAGGAATCTAACCCAGGCCTTCCAGAGGCTATTCTAACTGGGAGGCCGCAGTGCAGCATACTTTGCAATAACAAAGTTTAAAAACATAAAAGCAAAACTGTAGAAAAGTGTTCTGGAAAAAAAAAAAAAACCACAAATGAATATATTTTCCAAACCTTCACTTTTAATACTCTGCACAAAATCATGAATGTTCATGTAAGCAGCAATCTGGTGCTTACTTATTCTCTCATCATGTGATCATAAAACATAGTTTTCGAGAAGCAGAGCTGCATTCATGTGTTTGTTAAATAAGATTGAAAAAAGAAAAGATTTTTTTTTTTCGAAAAAATTAAATTACAACGCATTCAGTATCATTACGTGACCTCTACCAAGTGTCACATAGGTAAAGGTACAGTAGGCCATCCACATCATGTCTGCATCAGGTGTTCATGTACAGATGTGACCTGTGTATGATGCCTTCTCAACTCTTTAAATGATCTGGTCTGATCTGGAGCCAGTCAGTTCAGAAATAACAGCATCTGCATTCATGGCAAAGGACAAAGGACTGCTCTCTACATGAATCCTCCATTACGCTTAGGATTACTCGTAATCCTTTGGCATTACAGTATATAAAACCTTTTATAATGTTCATTCTGTTGAATGTGATCATATAGTGGTTAAATATATAGTGGTTTATGTCAACACAATAAAATACTCAACAGAGACAATTTATGCGTTAAATTTCCAAATAAGAAGAATTCTTAAAAAAATAAACTTAAGTACATGTTACATAGTAGAACATTATGTATATTCAAATCCTATCAAGTTCTGAACATTAGTGCACAGCTACATACCTGCATTCATGGCAAAGGACAGTAAGGTAGTTATCTTGTGGACAAACAGCAGCTGCTCTGTGTGAAAAGATGGTATTCCATCAAAACCAGCCGGCTATCCACAGGTTTCTCTAAGAGCGTACGTAGGCTGCCATGACAGACTGCTACTTCCGCTGTACGGTTTTATACTTCCGGTTACCCAAAGTCAGAGCCAGAGTTAATGACAAAATTTGGTTACTTTGTGCTGTAACAGGCGGCTTTATTAGTTGGAACATGAGCTCTGGTTCAACTTGTGCTGTTGTCGGTTGTCACTACAAGGTAAGGCACTGTTACCTCGCTGCTTTTTAAAACGTCCTTGCAATGTATCCACCTCGGATGTGGTACCATTTACGCCAGGTAAAAGAAACCGCAGTGTCAAAATGTTTAAATTAACAGGCAAGTGTGTAAGCCCGCAACCGTAAATAACAGCGCAAATGGAAGTAAACTACCGGCTTCCGCTATGAATTAGAAGTAATGGCGCAAAGTCAGGAATACTGTGGATACTTTCAGGCTTGTTATCGGCATTAATTACTGGTAGAAAACAAACATCACAACCGAATTGATCCACAACAAATAATATTTAACACAAAATAGCCAGCTCATCTTCCGTTTGCATTACAGTCCAGTAACATAAGTTTTGTCCAGAACAATAGCAAACACGTTGCCTCTACGTGAATCCTCCATTACACTGAGGATTAACCACAATCCTTTGCCATCAATAGTTATTGATCTGACATTTCAGGCAGTAGGTGGTGCTGTTGTCCCATTTAGCCGGGTTTAACCTGACCCTTTTTAACTGTTAGACAGTCCTGACACTTTAAGATTCCAGCTGTGAAGAGATTAAATTGGAGGAGTAAAGAGAACGATCGTGTTTTTTTTTTTTGTTTGTTTCTTTTCTTTTCCCTTGAGGCTTTTCTTGACTGCAGAGGGCAGTTTGAGCTTGAAAATGAAATCGTAGATATATGAAACTGTGCCACAAATACCACACTCTGGAGTTTCATAGTTCTATAAATCTGCAGATTCTGCAGATTTAATAAGTCTGTAGATGATGTGGCATTTCTAGTTTTTCTCTTTATCTCACACAGTGGGAGCAGAGCAAAGGTTTTTTTCCTAACTGGTGATCATGTTACTAGTCACCATCAAATCATCTCACCCCAAAACTGCCCCTTGTGGTGTTCATGCTGTTACTCAATGTTTGCAGCACAAATCAACACCATCATATCAAAGTATGAATGAATGGTTAATATTTGGCATTTACTTGACTTAGAACAATTTTAAAAACAAAAGCACTGCTCATTTTTTGCACGAAAATGAAACCAAAAAAGGGAAAGGAAAAAAATGGGTGCCAAGAAAATGGCATATCATCTACATATTTAAAATAAATACCCACTGAGTCTCTATTGGAAAAATCACACTGTATCACAAGACATCCCAAAGCAGTCTGAGCTTGAATTGAATTGAATTGAATTGAATTGAATTGAATTGAATTGAATTGAATTGAATCGGATTGGGATGATTGTGGTGTTTGGGACAGACATGGACTGAAAATGTCTGTAAAAACTTGTGGAAGTTGGGGGGGGGGTGCCGTCTCTGATCACCCTTCTGGATGTTCGGCCTTGCTTTCACTTCATTACACATACATGAATATAGTGTTTGATTAAGAGTTGGGAATTCTTGGTGCTTATGGTTCAGTCTTGTGACACCAACGCAGCTCCATTGTTGTCAACAGCAGTCCAACACTTTTGTCCAAAACAAAACTTCTCTATAACTTCAAGGTAACTTTTATAGTGATACAATCAGCCTGATGCTGGTGATGATGAATCTCAGGGGGACACCTTTACACATCTTTTAGTCCCACCAAGTTATTTTTTTATGATATATAGCAGTTTTGTAAAATGATGTTGTTGCAGCAGTTATTACAACTACTACCGCCACTACTAATACCAGTACTATTACTTCTACTACTACTAATAATAATAATTTAATAAAGAGCTTGAATAAAAGTATATAACTACTGTGGATGATGAAGCCTCAGCAGGTCAGTATTACTATTTTTGGTAATGAGTTTTCTCCCAGCCAAATCTTCAGTGCTAATAAATGCACATTGGTATGCTAATACATCAAAACATGTAGATGAAATTTTAAATGATTGTAAGTTGTATTCAGAGCAGCATTAGTCTGTCTTCTCCCCTTTGAAATGAAACACTGCCACTAACTTGAATGCAGCGCAGCTTCTTTGAAAGCTATTTTAAATATATAGTACTGCTTTGGGTGAAGAAAAAAGCCACACAGGACCCCCCCCCACCCCACTGCCTTTACATTTGTCGGTTGTCCACACATTCAACAGCAAGACAGCATGGCAGTCAGAGCTCTGTGCATCAGACTGTGTGAGAACCGTGTGTATTACAACCTTAAAACTTAAACAAATTTCTTTTTTTTTCATTTGTATTTTTGTTTATCAGTGATGACACGTTGTAAAACATTTGAGTCAACATGGATTTTTGTAATCTGAAGTTCTTTTTTGTCTCTTCAGTGGTGACCCTGATTATCCTGCTCAGTGCACATGATCCAAAAGTTGGTGAGTGCCATAAATCTGCTTGTTGATATTAATGTTGTTTACTGTTTTCTGTTTGAGGAGCAGACAATGTATGAAAGGTTTAAAAAATCTGTTTTTTTTGTGCTTTTAGTGGACCACCCCCGCTGGTACATGTAATCGTTAAAATGCACTTTTTCAGTTATTTTACCTAAAATGTTGTTTTTTTCCAGCAGTTTTAGGCGTACAAGTTTAAACTGAATCTTTCTTTCTTCTTTCTCTCAGATGCAGTTTCTCTTCATATCGTTCCAAACAGACTGCAGTTCTTTGAATATGAATCAGTGATATTTTACTGTGAGGATGCTGTGTACTGGGAAGTTGTGCATAATGTCAAAGGAAAAATGAACAATTGTAGTCCCACCAACAAGAAAACACCGGCAGGATCATTCTGCACCATTAAAAATGTTTATACAGACGACAGTGGAGAGTACTGGTGTGAGACTGAAGGAGGCAAGAGAAGCAACAGCATCAGCATCTCTGTCACTGGTATGTTTACTGTAGGATAACAATATTTTGTGACTGATTTAAAATGAATTCCTTAGCAAATGAATCTCATATTCATGTTATTCAGCTGGTTCTGTGATCCTGGAGGTTCCTGCTGTTCCTGTGATGGAGGAAGAAGCTGTGACTCTTTACTGCAGAAACAAGACGACTTCCTCCAGCTTCACGGCCAACTTCTACAAAGATGGACGTCATGTCCATAGAAGCTCCACGGGAGAGATGACCATCCGGAAAGTTTCCAACGTGGATGAAGGACTTTACAAGTGCAGCATCTCAGGAGCTGGAGAATCACCAGAGAGCTGGCTGAATGTGACAAGAAAATGGAATCATGGTAATGTTACGGTAAAATGATAAAATTGTCAAGTTGACTTTGTCCACATGACACTAATTATTTATTTTCTGTTATTTACTTATTTTAGTATTTTTTTTTTTTTTTGCTGAATCAAAAACAAAGTATAGGAAAACAACAAAATAAAATAAAAATTGTTGGCTGGGGAGGGGTGGGTGTTCAGTAGTCATGGTGTTAAAAAGCAAACAAAATTAAGCATACATAGATACAGACTGTGTATTGAAGCTCTGATTTTAACGACGGGGTTCTGGATGACTCCTGTAAAGAGCTACATCTGGCATTCAGCTTGTTGACATCTTGATTTTTTATTTTTTAAATAAGCAGATGTGGCCAAATGTCAGCAGTGGGGAATTAAAGTTACAGAGAACCTTTGCTGCAGTGGCTTACTTCTTTTTTTAGCAGCCCAGGTTGCCAGCAGAACATCTATGAAAATTTGTAGAAGAGCAGAATTAATAAGATGAATATCAGCAATCATATTAAGCCATTCGATAACAGTGTATTTAATATTATTCTATCCAGACAAACAAATGCATCCACCTCACGTCAACTCTACTGTATATCACACATATAATTTCTATCATCTCTGCGTTCTTTCACACAGACCTCTCTTCGGACCCCTGCTGTCATGTTTACCTCGTCTTGCGAACTGTGTTCACCATCATGATGGTGGCTCTGCTGCTGCTGCTGATGGGACTTCTTCACTGCGGGAAAATCAGAGCTGCAAGAACTAACTCATGGCTGCCTGGCTGTTATGGTGATAAGAGAGAAAATGATTCAGCCTCTGATGATAAACAGAACAATGAAAGCACAACAGTTTATGTCTCATCACGCTTCATCTGAATGCTCAGCAATTTACAAATTTTTTTCTTTTTTGTGAGCTGTATTTTATGCTTGTAGAAACAGATCGTGTGTTTTGATTGTTTTAAGAAATTAAAATATTAAAAATTCATGTATGCAAAAGCCATTTTAAAACATCCACCATAATTCTGATCTGCAAAGTAAATGCTGAATTGCTTCTTCTTTATTAATCAACCGTGGTGTGTTTCTGATTGTATTTTATATGCTTAAAGTAATAAAGAACAAATACAAAGAGTTCATTATTTACTTTAATAATTGCTGTGGCAATTACACAGTTCATATCAGCCACATGCACAGCATGTTGGACTGTACAGTGTTAAGGAGCGGCCATTGCTGCAAAGGCAAAAATTTATATTTAAACCACAAATAAATAAATAAAAATTCACCAGCTCCACTAGAACATCAAACATAGATCTTCTGGTGCATTCTTTTTTCTTTTTGTGTCATGGTCCTGGGCCTAGTGGCCTAGTGTATTTTGTTCTCTTTTGTTTTTGGTCCTCAGATTGTTATTTCTAGTTCCTTATGTTCTGTGTCAAGTCCCTGTCGTTGTTCCCTTGTCCCACTTCCTGTTTTATTTTGGTAGTGTCTTGTTTATTGTGTAGTGTGTTTAGTTTTGCTTCCCCTTGTCTCGTCAGTGTCATTGTGTTCACCTGTGTTCCCACCTGTTTCCGCTTCCCTCATCAGCCCCCCCTGTGTATTTAAGTCCTGTGTTTTCTTTACCTGTTGTTGTGTCATTATCTTTGTATGTTCTCCTGCTGGTTGTCTTGTTCTGCCTCTGCATTATGTCTGGTATATGTTGCTCTGAGTTTTGCCACTAGCTCCCCTAGTCTGGCTTTTTGTTCAGCACCTGAAAATAATGTGGAATTTAAGTTTTACCTTTGCCTGGTGTAGCCTGCATTGGGGTCCTCTTCCTGTCTGCCACACAGCCATTACCTGACATTTTGTAGGATATCATGCAGTATTGTCAGTGGTATAGCTTACATGAGATCAAATTGATTGACTATTATTATTTTTGGCAGATCAGAACAGAGGTTCTTTTATTTTCTTTTTACTGAGCAGTAGCACAAAATTATTTCTTTGAAATCACAAGCAGGAAAAAAGAAGAATATTCTTGAGCTGTGTTGTCTGCATCTTTGCTTGATGTGTACGTGTTTTTATAAATACGTAGATGCTAGTGATAATTTGAGCTTCCCGAACTTTCACCTCAAATGAAAACCACATGTAGTACAACCTCTTTTAGACATGTACTGTATCTAAGGTGGAGGCTGTCATGTTTTCGTTGAACTTAATCAGAAATGGAACAGTTTCAGCACCACTGAACAATGAGACAGAAACATCTGAATTCTGGCCATAAAGGATGACGTCTAAGTGCCAAGTTCACTGTCTGTGTTTTCTAGAACTTGTTGCATATATACTGTGTTTTCCTGACCATCACGGGCCCACACATACTGCAGTTCTCCTTTCATGTCGGTTCTGGAGCTAGAATAGAATTAGAATAGAATATCTCCTGATTAGGGCAAGTTTCTGGATGGATCTGGGACAAAAAGTTTAAAACTGTAATTCTGCACAAGAGTAACCACCAATTGTACACCACCTCCCAGCTTCTAAATCACACCCTTTCACCCTTCATTATCCTACGGCAGTGTTTCTCATATTCTGGCCTCGTGGCCCAGTGTCCTGCAGATTTTGGATGTGCCTCTGCTTCAACACACCTGAGTCAAATTTAGAAGTCATTAGCACAAGTCTGAAAAACTTGACTGCATACGGAGGAGGTAATTCAGCCAGTTGATTCAGGTGTGTTGGATTAGGGACACATCTAATACCTGCAGGACACCGGTCCTTGAGGCCTGAAATTGAGAACCACTGTCCTTGAGTCACCAACACTCACTCAGTTCCTGACTTCTGCATTCATGCAGTTTGCACCAAACAAATATAGAAAGTCAGCTTGTTTTCTTTGGCTTTATTGAGCAGCTGCTGCTGTAGCATGAAACAAGATTTCAAACATTCTGTCTGGTACTAAACCACATTTCAGTTAGAGGCTTCCTCAGAGACGTGCTTCACAGGTATATTTCACTGCTGACTACAAACTTGTTGCATCTGTTTTTGGACAAAAGTAATATGACAGTTGCAGATTAGTGATCGACCACATTAAGGGTGTGTACAAGCTCCAACAGTTCATTTCTTGTAAGCAGCATTCATACATGTGTAAAAGGACAGATGATGGAACAAGTTGATTTAAATTCAACTTCTAAATAACAGACAGAAGCTTTTGTTAGCATTAAAACTTTATATGTACTGACAGCTGTGTGAGTCAGCTATCTGTATATAAACGACCAGACACAAGATTATACACATAAACTCTATAAGCAGATGAAAATGTACAGTTTATTCAATTACAAAAACAATACAAGTTAATTCTGGATTGTTTTCACTCTCTCAGATGTTATTATATCTTCAGTCAGCTCTCACTCTGCTGCTGTGAGACACAAAGGGAGTAAAGAAAGAAATGGATATAAACAATTTGCTATTCTGCATATTAAGCAGTACATTTTTGAACTGTTATGAATCAAACATTAATTTTGCATTGCCATACATGTTATTTCAGAATAATCTAATACACTGTAAATAAAATATAAATATCAATGAAATCACAAAAATAGACAGTGAATAAATATGTAAAATAATGTGAAAAAATGGCCTGTGAATGAACAAACATTTTTCCACACAAGAAGAATGTAAAAATACAGTTGAACATAATTTCACATATATGTCATGTTTATTTCAACCCTTTCATGCATAGTGGTCACAACAGTGGACTTCTATTCAAAGACTGTTCTCTTCTATATGCTTGTGTTTTGTTGTTATAGTTGCATATCAGCCAACACAGTGGATGCTTGTGGATCATCCCGTACACTGCTACCTATTGGCCGGTCATGGGAAGCTGTTTTTGTTATTTTTATTTGTTATTTGAATGTACAGTGTGTACGGAAAGTATTCAGACCTCTTTAAATTTTTCACTCTGTTTCATTGCAGCCATTTGCTAAAATCAAAGTTCATTTTATTTCTCATTAATGTACACTCAGCTCCCCATCTTGACAGAAAAAAACAAATGTAGAAATGTTTGCAAATTTATTAAAAAAGAAAAACTGAAATATCACATGGTCATAAGTATTCAGACCCTTTGCTCAGTATTGAGTAGAAGCACCCTTTTGAGCTAGTACAGCCATGAGTCTTCTTGGGAATGATGCAACAAGTTTTCCACACCTGGATTTGGGGATCCTCTGCCATTCTTCCTTGCAGATCCTCTCCAGTTCCGTCAGGTTGGATGGTGAACATTGGTGGACAGACATTTTCAGGTCTCTCCAGAGATGCTCAATTGGGTTTAGGTCAGGGCTCTGGCTGGGCCAGTCAAGAATGGTCACAGAGTTGTTCCGAAGCCACTCCTTTGTTATTTTAGCTGTGTGCTTAGGGTCATTGCCTTATTGGAAGGTGAACCTTCGGCCCAGTCTGAGGTCCTGAGCACTCTGGAAGAGGTTTTCTTCCAGGATACCTCTGCACTTGGCCGCATTCATCTTTCCTTCAATTGCAACCAGTCTTCCTGTCCCTGCAGTTGAAAAACACCCCCATAGCATGATGCTGCCACCACCATGTTTCACTGTTGGGATTGTATTGGGCAGATGATGAGCAGTGCCTGCTGTTCTCCACACATACTGCTTAGAATTAATGCCAAAAAGTTCAATCTTCATCTCATCAGACCAGAGAATCTTATTTCTCACAGTCTGGGAGTCCTTCATGTGTTTTTTGGTAAACTCTATGCGGGCTTTCAAATGTCTTGCACTGAGGAGAGGCTTCTGTCGGGCCACTCTACCATAACGCCCCGACTGGTGGAGGGCTGCAGTGATAGCTGACTTTGTGGAATTTTCTCCCATCTCCCTACTGCATCTCTGGAGCTCAGCCACAGTGATCTTTGGGTTCTTCTTTACCTCTCTCACCAAGGCTCTTCTCCCACGATTGCTCAGTTTGGCTGGACGGCCAGGTCTAGGAAGAGTTCTGGTCGTCCCAAACTTCTTCCATTTAAGGATTATGGAGGCCACTGTGCTCTGAGGAACCTTGAGTGTTGCAGAAATTCTTTTGTAACCTTGGTCAGATCTGTGCCTCGCCACAATTCTGTCTCTGAGCTCCTTGGGCAGTTTCTTCGACTTCATGTTTCTCATTTGCTTTGACATGCACTGTGAGCTGTGAGCTCTTATATAGACAGGTGTGTGCCTTTCCTAATCAAGTCCAATCAGTTTAATTAAACACAGCTGGACTCCAATGAAGGAGCACAACCATCTCAAGGAGTATCAGAAGAAATATGAGTGTCACAGCAAAGGGTCTGAATACTTATGACCATGTGATATTCCAGTTTTACTTTTTTAATAAATTTGCAAAAAGTTCTACATTTCTGTTTTTTTTTTCTGTCAAGATGGGGTGCTGAGTGTACATTAATGAGAAATAAAATGAACTTTTTTTATTTTAGCAAATGACTGCAATGAAACAAAGAGTTAAAAATTTAAAGGTGTCTGAATACTTTCTGTACCCACTGTAATTAACAGGATCAGGATTAGTCAATGTTAGCAGTAGTGACAGTAGATCTGAGGATGTAATATTTTCTGTTATTTGCTTGTTAAACACGTATTTCTCTGCTTCAAAAGTCAAATGCCTGACATCCAGCTGAATGGACATGTTTGTAACCCCACAAAAAATAAGTTCAGTATAAAAACTTTCAATTGCATTTTTTTTTTCATGCCTGAGAAAAACACTAAGGCAAAAAAATCCATCCATCCATCCATCTTCGTCCACTCATCCATGGCCCGGTGGGGCCATCAGCCTTAGCAGAGAAGACCAGATCACTCTTTCTCCAGGCACCTCCTACAGCTTATACGGGGGAACACAGAGGCATTCTCATGCCAGCTGAAAGATAGGGTCTCAAGTGTGTCCAGGGCCCCATCCTAGTAGCATCTCACCCAGGATGTTCCCACCTCAATTGGCTCCTGGGCCCAAAGCAACTGGGGCCACCAGGTGCCGTTTGGCCTGACTCTATCTCAGGAGGTAAAGCGTGTCACTTGCACGTCATTATTTTGTTTTAAAACAGTGTTTTAAACAGTTTGGTAAAGAATAAACCTCACAAGATGATGAACTCTACATACATTCCACTGACATGTAATAGTATGTAAGCATCTACAGTAGCAGTCAAACGTTTGGACGCACTCACTCATTCACTCATTCATTTACCACCCATCACCTTATCTTGAATGCAGCACATAAGACATCATTGTAGCAAGTCTTACCTACTGTATTGTAGAATAGAAAGGATCCTCTGCTATAATTTGGTAGACAGCTGCAGAGGGCATCTTTGTGATGGTTCCTGGTTTTGATTCAACAGCAGGTGGAATTAAATCTGTCGGTAGCCAAAATGTTAACTTAATAATACATTTATCACTCTTAGGTTATTAGAAGTTACTTGGTGATTTTTCTGATGTTCAATTTCAACGCCACCATTAGAATGGAGTTAATCAGTCTCACCCTGTTGTTGAGGGTCACCCGGGCCTAAGGTGTAGTAAATGGGTCTAGTGGACAATCTATCTTCATCTTCTGATGGAGAGAAACAGAGACAGATAACCAAAGTAACATCAGTGATGATGATCCCTGCTTTCTTTTCATTAAATCTGGGGAAAATCTGACACGCAAAGTAAGATAAGAGAAACCAGTGTCACTCCCACATCAGCCCATTAATGAATACTCTGCAAACAGGACACTGAACTAAAAAAGCATAAATCTCAATTTGAGTTTCTGATCTTTACCTGGAAGCTCCACTTTGATGACAAGAATATCAGCTCCTGCTGACAGCTTCCAGGTTTTCTTGGATACATTAGTAAAGCTTTATGCTAAGCTATCATTTTGTGGCTCCCGCTCAACACTTTACAGATCTGAGAGAAAAAACTGTATTTCACAAAATGTATGTACTAAAAAAAAATATTCCTAAAAAATTCAGACATTTATTTATTTGTGGTGGACCTCTTTATTATTGTACTCCTCCTTTGTCTTGTGATTTTACAATGGCAAAATGCTTATGTATTAATGATTTCACTTTGGATGAAGATTTCGTCATGATCCTGGGGCTTGACCCAGTGTTTTGGATTTTAGACTTGAGTTTTTCTTCAATTTGTTCCTTAGGTTGTTATGGTTAGTTTTACCCTTTGTATTTCTGTATTATTTTTCGATGTTATTTATCCAGAGTTTAGTTTTCCTTGTCTCATGTTCCCCTTTGGTCCTGTCTGAGTGGCTGTATATTTGTATCCCTTTGTATTTGTGCTTGCTTTGTCATGTCTGCGTGTGTGTCATGGTTGGTCACTTCCTGTTTTATTTTGACAGGCCCATGTTCCCTGTGCTTTATTTTTGGTTTTGCTTCATTTGTGTTATTTCATTTGGTTCACTTGTTGCTCCCTGTTGTCTCCACTCTCCCACTTACCTTGAGTGTATTTAAACCCTCAGTTTTCTTCTTTTCTTTGATGCATCATTGCCTGTGCTCCCCTAGCTGTGTGTTCCCCATGTTTAGTGGTTTTCCCCTCTTTCTCTCAGGCTTGGAGGAGATTTGTATTTTGTATTTCAAGTTTTGTATCCTGTGAGAAGTTTCCAAGTGTTTTTGAGTTATTCTCTGTTTCATGTGCCCTGTATTTGGGTCCAACTCTGCACGCCACACATGACAAATTGAACTGGTATACTTTAAGGTGTTTTATCATTTTCATTAGTTTTGTTCAAAAATTAAAGTTATTAAAGTTAAAAAAAATAAATAAATAAAGTTATTGTTTTTAAGCTGAAGTTTATTTTGAAACTGAATGCATGTCTGAAGTTGTACTTCAGCATGTACATGTAAACCACATGTAACCATTTTGAGCTGCATGAGGAAACTCACAACCTTCACCTTAGATACAGTACAGCCTCTTTTAGAGGCGCTTCAGGGTTGGACTACATGTGGGTTTCATGTGAGGTGTAAGTTCAAGAAGCTCAAATTATCACTAACAGCTACACATTTATAAATAACCCAGACATGTCGAACAAAGATGCAGACAATACCAGTAAAGAATCTTTTTATCTTTTTCCTGCTTGTGACTTCACAGAAATAATTTTTGTGCTACTGCTCATTATAAAAAAGAAGCTCAGTACATACTTTTGTTCTCCCTGTAAAATGTGTTGCATGCATGTGTGGCTCTGCCTGCATTCACTGCGCTGGTCTCTATGGAGCCTGAAATCCCAAATAAAAAGAAAAACATATTAAACAGTCAGATTATTTCTTAGTTCAAGCGAAGTCAAGTTTCTTAAATCAGTTTTTTCAAAACATTCAATACAATTCAGAAACTCTATTTATCTGGCTGAGAATGATTTGACCAAGATCCTTCTTCTTAATAATAATAATAATAATAATTCATTCATTTGCTGTAAAAAAACAAAAAACAAATATATGATGAATTATTTCTAAGATCATGTCAGCACGGTCTCATGAATCTTCAGTAGGAAACCACTTTTCTCTTTTCATAATAGATAATACAGTGAGTTTCTGTTTCATTACACAAAAGCAATTAACCTAAAATACTGACACAGTGTTTGTGTTCTGACCTGTTTGATCCTCAGCTGAACCTGAATCCTCTGCCTTTGTGGACTGGCAGAGCAATGCTGCATTTTAAGTAAAAAAACAAACAAAAAAATAATAATAATAATAATGAATTAATTAGCATATTGTATTATAATAGTTAAGGCACAGTGACTCCAGATTAAAGCAACTTATAAACCATATACTTTAACAGGCCATACTGTGAGTGTGCAAAAGCAATAACCCCAAAATTATTCATGAAATATAATATTTGTTTTTTTTCTTTACCTCTATTCGAGCAACATTTGACAAAGTGATACAGTCCCACTGCCACCATCAGCAGAACGCTAAATAAAACAGTGGCAATGATCCATGGAGTGACAGCAGAGGAGGAATGGCTCACCTCTGGGCGATGGTTTGGAAAGACAGAAAAAGTTGAAATGAGAAAGGAAAAACTGTAAATCTCCATGTTAGCTTTTTCATAGTGACACATTTAAATCTTGCCATTGAACTTCAAAGCTTCAAACACAGCTTAAAAGGTTAGTACGCTTGTTTCACTTATTTAATTCGGCCACTTAAGTTTGGAAGGCCTGGGTTCAATTCCACCTTTGCCCAGGCCCCTCCCTCTCTCTCTGTGTGGAGTTTGCATGTTCTCCCTGTGTTTGCGTGGGTTTCCTCCCACAGACATGTAGTTACTGGGGTTAGGTTAATTGGAAACTCTAAATTGCCCATACTGTAGGTGTGAATGAGAGCGTGAATGTGAGTGTGGATGTTGTCTGTCTCTCTGTGTTGGCCCGGTGACAGGCTAGCGACCTGTACAGGTCGCCCTATGTCAGCTGGGATAGGCTCCAGCCCCCCCACGACCCTAAACAGGATAAGCAGAAGTGAAGTAAATAGATGGATTTATGTTTGCACTCTGGCAATTCCCAGTATTTTAGAAATGCTTCCTACAAACAGATTCAGCAGCTCTGCTTTAAAGAGCATCAGCTCTCATTCACTTCACGTGCATTTAAACCTCATTTCAAACACCTCAGTGTCTCACCTGTGACTTTCAGCCAGCTCTCTGGTGATTTTCCAGCTCCTGAGATGCTGCACTTGTAAAGTCCTTCATCAGACTTGGAAACTCTGTAGATGTTCATGTTTCCTTTGGAGCTTCTGTGGATGTGACGTCCATCTTTATAGAAATCAGCTGTGAGGTTGGAGGAAGCGATTTTGTTTCTGCAGTGAAGAGTCACAGTTTGTCCCTCCATCACAGGAAGAGCAGGAACCTCCAGGATCACAGAACCAGCTGAAACAACACGGATTTCATATTTGTGTCATATTACATTTAATTAAAATCAATCATAAAATCTTGTTGTCTTACTGTAAATGTACCAGTGACAGAGATGTTGATAATGTTGCTTCTCTTCCCTCCTTCAGTCTCAGTCCAGTACTCTCCACTGTCATCTGTATAAACATTTTTGATGCTGCAGGATGATCCTGTTGGTGTTCTCTTATTAGTTTTGCTACATGCTTTTACTTTCCCTTTGAATTTATGCACAATTTCACAATAATCGACTCCTTCACAGTAAAATGTTACTGATTCATATTCAAAGAACTGCGATCTGTTTGGAACGATACTCAGAGAAACTGCATCTGAAACAAAGAAGAAAGATTCAGTTTAGACTTTTACTGCTGAAACTGCTGCAGGGAACTTAAACCATGAAGGGATAAAAAGGGTAAATCAAACAAAAAGTGCATCATAACTTCTGATGATTAATTATACCAGAGGATGAGGTTCACTAAAATCACACAAGAACATTTTCCCCACTTCCTACTTTTTTCTTTTTCTAAATTTTTTGCTACTCTAAAATGATAAACAGTGTTCATATAAATGAGCAAACAGCAGGTACTCACCAGCTTTCTGATCCTGTCCATCCAGCAGAATCATAACGATCATCACTGAAGAGACAACAGAAAATTACAGATTTACTAAGAGACGTGCTGAATTTTTACAGCTACTATTAAAGATATTATCACAAAAAAATACAACAGCCCACTCTTAAAGTAAAAATAAATAAAATATTAGTAACGTTTTTAATGTTAGTAACTTTCTTCAATCATGTGAAAACAGATAAAATACTCACACAGTCTCATACACAGAGCTCTGACCTCCATGTTGTCTTGCTGCAGCCCGAAGACCAAAACACAAAGACTGCTGCAAAAACAATTTTAGTATGAATTAGTTTTACAAAAAATGCAATCCAATTATCTAATTGTACAAAAGTTATTTCCAGAGAAGCTGAGCTGCTTTAGTGTTGAGTCGAGCTTCAGTGTTTCAGTTCACTGTCAGTGGGTGGAACAAGAAACAGTTCAGATGAATACTGTCTGTGTTTGATGTAAATTTGTAGGTGGTTCGTGTTTCCTGTGCTCACATCCTCATGTTGTTGCACTGCGCTGAGATCAGTCACAAAGGTAGGGAACAGTTAAAACCTCTTTAAGGACACTCAGGGACTCATCAAAGTCACTGAAGTCTTTTTCAGGCACAGGACAGTTAACACTGCTGTAGATAAATGAGTGAATGAATGAATGATAATACTTTATTGATCCCACATGGGGAAATTATAGTTAACAGTAATGCCATTCTGTCATTCAAACATAGCTCATGTTTACAAACTATCAGGGAGCGTCTGTGCATGTGTGATATTTGCCATACCTGAATGTGGTGATAAGCATTAAAAACATCACTTTAACTTTGGACCCACTTTCTTTGTGGTATAGATTCAACAACGTGTTACAGATTTGTTGGCTGCAAATGAGATGAGAATCCTGTTCTGTTCTGCCACATCCCAAATATGTTTTATTGTGTTGATATCCAGTGACTGTGGAGGCCATTTGAGTACAGTGAACCTGTTGTCATATTTAAGAAAGTAGTTTGAAATGATTCCAGCTTTGTGACAGATATTATAGTACTGGAAGTGGCCATTAGAAGATGTACTCAGGTGTGTGCTAAGAATACATCACCAGAGCACCAGCAGCAGCAACATGAACACGGATCCTGCAACACAGATGATGAAATGTGCTGGAATGTGGGAGCAGCTTCAACTGTTACAATGTTGGAGCCTTGAGCAGGAAAATCAGGAGAAGAAATAAATTAGCAGTTATGGTGGTTTAAAATAAAGTAACTGAAGATGTGTTATATGTTCTTTACTGAAATTGAGCCAAAAAGCAACAAATGTCAGACTGAAAATATGTCCATCAGACCCAGACGCCACACAAGGGATAACATGATCAATTATTTTTTTTTTGTGTGTGTGAAAAAAAAAAAAAAATCTATCTTCACTGTAGAGGACAGTTTGAGATGGAAAATACAATGACATATAAACTAAACATTGCCACACACCCACAGATACTGAAGTTTTTTTTATTTAGTCTGCAGATGAAAATCAAAAGATCATTAATCACTGTCAAAACATCTGAAGTGTTTTTGTATGACTTAAAAACTAAATTCATTGTTGCACTCATCTGATTTTGTTTTTTTATTAATTAATTTCACAAATAAATAAAACAATTTCAAATTAATTTTATCTTGGAAAAAAAGTCCAACTCTCTTAAATGTATTACACACACACACTGAAATTTGCTCTTCTCTATTTCACAGCAGCAAATTAGCTTTTCTGGAGATTTTCCTTTAGTGGAACCAGTCACAGTGGACCACAGGAACCTTTGAGCTCCTTGAAGTCAAAGACTTCTTTACCCTCAGGCTCATATTCAAGGTCTAAACATGGAATATATGGCAGGGCTGCATATAATTGATAATTGGTTTACTTGTTATTTTGCATAATGAGATTCATATCACAAAACATGACTGACACAGACACAGTCTAATAGAGGCCAATTAAATGAAGGAAACTGGCTCCTCTTGGACTTTACTGCTGAGGTCATCAAACTTCTGCAGCATGAAACAAGCTACGTCTTATTCTGTCTGAGCACCAAACCACACTTAATCAGAGACTTGATCTGTATCAAACGTCACAGGTATATTTCACTGCTCACCACAGACTTGGTGCATATGTTTTGAAAAAAAGAAAAGTTAAGCGACAGTTTCAGATTAGCAGTTGACCACAGCAAGCGCCTGTAAGCTGCAGCCGCTCTGTTCCTGGAACAGCGTTTATATGCATGTGAATAAACAAAGCAAATGGAACAAGTTGGTTTAAGGTCAACTTCTAAATAACAGATGATGCTTTTGTTAGCATTTGAACTTTACGTGTAATTACACTCGTGTGTGTCTGGCAGGCAGTTGTATCTAACTGAGCACAAGCTATATCAATTTATAGACATACACACCAAACCCAGCTGACAGCTTGTTCAACTACTAAAAGCATCATGTGATAATCCCTTCAGTCAGCTCTCTCTCTTTAAGACACAAAAGAACAAAAATAAACATTTTTTTAATAAAAGCATAGAAACAATTTGCTACTCTGTGTATTACACCAATATTCACTTCACAGGGCAGTTCCCAAACATCCATGCCCTATTTTGCACACTGCAGCCATCACCACACCTCAGATTCATTCAGAATTAAGATAAGATAAGATAAAACTTTAATGATCCCACAACAGGGAAATTTGTGCATTACAGCAGCTCAGTACAGAGAAAAATGAAAAGGATGAGTAAAAACAAATGAACTAAAATAGAATAGACTAGAAAGAACTATACACATATACATAAGCACTATATACATAAAAGATATATATCAATGTCAATACACACATATACACACTATATACAGATATCAAAACATTATATACATTATATATAATATATATATATATATATATATATATATATATATATATATATATATATATATATATATATATATATATATAATTACCTGAATGAAGACATTTGATTTAACATGATATTAAAGTCAATCAAAAATTATCAAAAAATATTATTACCTTGCTTTAAATGTACCAGTGACAGAGAGGTTGATAATGTTGCTTCTCTTCCCTCCTTCAGTCTCAGGTTGGGGCTCTCCACTGCCATCTAGAGAAATACTGCTGATGGTGCAGGATGATCCTGTTGGTGTTCTTGCATTAGTTTTTCTATATGATTCTACTTTCTCTTTGAATATATGCGCAATTTCACAACAAACAACACCGTCAGACTAAAATGTATAAAATGATTCACATTAAAAGAACAGCTAAACAATACACAGAGAAACTGCAGTTTAAACTTTAATGAGTCAGACAGTAGCATCAACTTGGGATGAAAATGTGAAAGCATGGATCCATCTGGCCTGAACTGCTGTTACATCAGTTCAGGCTGGTGATGGTGGTATAACAGTATGAGGATGTTTTCTTGGAACACTTTGGGATGTGGTGGAACAAGATGTGGTCAAAATTGCACCAAAAAGAAAAAGGACAGGTCTTCTCCAATTAGTACAATAAGTGGAGGAAAAATCAAACTTGCTTGTTGGAATATCAGAACCATCCAAGACACAGATGACAGCAACTGCCCAGAATGTTGTTCTGAACTTGTGGCCCAATGAGCTCAAGAGCCTGGAGATTAACACGATTGCAGTCAGCGAATTCCTCTTTGCTGATGAAGGCAGTCGAAAAGGACACAGCGCAGGCTATACCCTTTTTTGGTGAGGGAAAACCAAAACGTCTCTTCGGCGTTGGATTCCTGATCAAGAACTCTGCTGTCTCTAAACTAGTACAACTGCCAAGAGGTCACGTAGGTTACATTATATCTTTGCGTCTTCCAGTTGGTAACAAGCACAAGATCGCCCTCTTCAGCGTATATGCTCCAACCCTCCAAGCAGAGCCAGTTGACAAGGACAGGTTATATTCAGAACTGCGGACCACTCTGCACCAAGCCCCTGCTAATGACAAGGTCATCATTCTTTGTGACATTAATGGCAGGGTGGGGCGTGACTCAGAAATCTGGAAAGATGTGCTAGGCAGGCATGGTGTGGGTAGTTGCAAAGCCAATGGGCGTCTGTTGCTGGAGTTCTGGACTGAATTGGGGTGATACGGTACTATGAGGTATTTAAGATAAGATGGGGCCTGATTATTCAAAACCTTCTAGGTGAGGAGAAGGATTTTAAATTCTATTCTAGATTTAACAGGGAGCCAATGAAGAGAAGCCAATATGGGAGAAATCTGCTCTCTCTTTCTAGTCCCTGTCAGTACTCTAGCTGCAGCATTTTGGATCAGCTGAAGGCTTTTCAGGGAGCATTTAGGACAGCCTGATAATAATGAATTACAATAGTCCAGTCTAGAAATAATAAATGTATGAATTTGCTTTTCAGCATCAGTCTGAGAAAGGATGTTTCTAATTTTAGAAATATTGTGTAAATTCAAAAGGCAGTCCTATATATTTGTTTAACCACAAATTCACAAGTCGGATTCTTGTAAGAAAAAAAAAAAAACGTGCTATTCGAGCGCATGCCCTGTAAGTCTTGAAATGAAAAGAGAGCAGAGAACTAAAGACCAATCCACTGTCTTTATGACTGGCACATAAATCCTTTTAGCGACACTGAGAGATGCTGTTATAATACCGCTGGCAAATGTATTTCTAATTTGATAGCAGCTCCTCACTTTCTCACTGTGACATTCAATCTGTTCTCCGGTGATTCTCCAGCTCCTGAAACACTGAATTTAGTCTGTCCTTGCACTTGGAAACTCTGTGGATTGTCATGTTTGTTCCGGATCTACTTGTCATCCAACTACTGTGGCAGGCAGGCAGAAAACCCCAAAGCAGGACTCCAGAGGCAGGAACTTTGTCTTCCACTTTATTAAGCAGCACAGCACAACAAACACCAAAGACGTAACTTGAACTTGAGCGTGAGTGTGAACAATACTTACAATACTTGAGGCACACGGGGAATCAAAACATAACTAAAGCCCTGTTTACACAACACCGTTTACACTGAGACAGTTCAGAAACGATCTGCATTTGCAAAGAGACGGCAGAGACAATGAAAACGCTGTAGTTCCCGTTGCCAGGCCACAAGTTAGCAGTGTGTTTATTTATTTATTTTTTTTTGCAAATTTTGTTCACTCAACACGCACATGTGTGGAGGCAGTGGTGCAAAAAGTGGGTATGCACCATATGCAAAGTATATGGACGCTGCACAAGAGGGGGCGCCAAAGTGATGCGGGGAAATAATTTCTCTGGTCGGCATTTTCTGTATTTAACAGCTGTGCATATGATATGATCAATAACAGAGGTATGGTGCTGATTAAGCGTCCCTGTACATCTCCAACCCCACCACACCCCACCTCCCTACACACACACACACACACACACACACACACACACACACACACACACACACACACACACACACACACACACACACACACACACATATAAAAGAAGTGACTTGAAATTGCAGGCAGGATAGCCATTGAAAAGACACATTTTAGGAAACAAAAGAGGTTCCAAGATGACAATTCCTGCACATTGTTATACATTTCTTTTGTTTGCAATTGATCTGATCATCTGCTGTAATATGTGATGTAAAATAAAAGCCTAAGTAGGGTCTCCAGGCTGCTGCCCTGCGACTGGACCCCAGATAAGCAGAAGAAAATAGATGGAAAATAAATGCTTAAAAGTTTTATATTTTATACGTCCATGAATAAGTGCACACATGAACACAGAAAACCTTGAGAGAGTGCGTTTTGTGTGTGTGTGTGTGTGTGTCGGGGGGGGTGTCCGCATTCAACTCAGAACGGATATAGATGTGCTCCTGCATGGAGGGACTCAGTGGGATGCGGGGCAAAGATTTGTCCAATATTTACAAAATGGCCAATGTGAGAAGCTTTGTGCGGGCTGATGATGAAGTTGGATTGCTGCTGCACACAACACTAATAAAACTACAAAGACACAAGAAAATATTGACTGGGAATCGTGCCACTCAGAGTACGCAGATGTTGAAGTTAAGTTCAAAAGAGTGAGCAGCACAAGACGCATTAGTGAATCCCCCATTGCGATTGTTGTTCATCTATCAACGCATGCGTGGAAAACTGTGGCGGTCTCAACTATAGTGCGCATGTGGGAGTGCCCCTGTTTCCAGAAATCATTGTATTTGTCCATTTACTCAGAGACAGAGGCCAGAGAGTTTCCGAAATGCTCCACTCTGGAGCCAGTTTCCAAAATGCATAATTTTCACTCCGTTCTCATGTAAACGGGAGACCTAAACGCATCAAAACGACATGCACAAGATGCAGATGACTAAACTAAAAAAGCCTGAAGATCCAAAACCAAAAACTCATAACGAGGAAAAACATGTAAACGTACCAATAAGGAATCTCTTACAGAAAACAAAACTCAAATTTGCAACACCACAAAAAACACTTCTTAACATATCAGTAACAGTGAACTTGTTAATGTTGTTTATCCTCCTCCAATCTGAAACCAGCACTCTGACCGTGCTGCTACATGTTTGTGTTTTTTCCTTACAGTAAAAAGTGATTCACATTCAAAGAACTGCAAACTTTCTGGAAGAAAAAACAAACAAAAACAAGACAAAAAAGAAAAAGAGGAAGATTCAGTTTATCGATGAATTACCAAATGCTGGACTTCACTTTACAATAACAAAGCTTAAAAACATAAAACCAAAACTGCAGAAAAGTGTTCTGAAAAAAAAATAAATAAATAAAACTAAAAGCAAAAGAATATATTTTCCAAACCTTCACTTTTAATACTCTCTGCACAAAATTATAAATGTTCATGTTAGTAAGCAGCAAACTTGTGCTCACTCATTCTCTGATCATGTGATCATGAAACATAGTTTTCAAGAAGCAGAGCTGCTGCTGTTAATAAACTAATTGTGTCAGTGTCCAAAAGCCAAGTGAAGATTCACTGTGAGAAACCCTAAAAAAAAATCCTTAACATGTGCAGTTCCAAAAAAAATATTGAAAAAGAGAATTGCATAATTTCAATCCATTCAAAACTCCTTCTCATCGTAGTTTAATTCTAGTAAATAATACAAAATTACAACTGTTCCCCTAAACAGAAAAAACTCCACCTGCATTTGTTCTTCTGCAGCAGTGAGGTATTTTTTAATTAATTTAAGGGGATGCTATGATTTTAATAAAAGGACCAGTCAATGAAAATGGAGCACTAGTGTTTGTTAAATGAGATGGAAGTTTTTTTTAAAAATATTAAATTACAGAGCATTCAGTATTACTATGTGACCTCTCTGCCCTGTGTCAAGTGTTCATGTACAGATGTGACCTGTGTATGATGCCCTCTCAACTCTTGAAATAACCAATCTGGAGCCAGTCAGTTCAGAAGTAACAGCATCTGCATTTATGAGAAAAGACAAAGGACCACGCTCTACGTGAATCCTCCATTTCTCCCAGGATTACCCATAATCCTTTGCCATTAATGCTGTGACATTTCAGGCAGTAGATGGTGCTATTGTCCCACTTAGCTGGATTTAACCTGAACCTTTTTAACTGTTACACAGACAGTCCTGAAACTTTAAGATTCCTGCTGTGAAGAGATTAAAATGGAAAACTGAAGAGAAGGACACTGGAGTTTCATAGTTCTATAAATCTGCAGATTTAATAAGTGTGTAGATGATGTGGCATTTCTAGCTTTTCTCTTCACGTCACACAGCAATTCCAACATCAAACACTAGGTGGGAGCAGAGCAAAGGTTTTTCCCTAACCGGTGATCATGCTACTAGTTACTATCAAATCATCTCACCCCAAAACTGCTTTAGGGTCACGTACCCCTTGTGATGTTCATGTTGTTACTCAGCCCATGACTGCTGCATAAATCAACACCATTGTATCAAAGTATGAATGAATGGTTAATAGTTTACTTGACTTAGAGCAAATTTATAAACAAAAGCCCTGCTCATTTTTTTTCAAGAAAATGAAACCAAAAAAGGGAAAGAAAACAATGTGTGCCAAGAAAATGCTGTGGGGTCTGTCCACACTCCAACCCCCACAGCATTTTCTTGGCACAGAGCAGGCCGGCCAAAATGCTGGAAATGACAGCTTGTTCGATTACAAAAACAGTACATGATAATTGTTTTCACCCTCTCAGATGTGATTATGTCTTCAGTCAGCTCTCACTCTGCAAGCTCTAAGACACAAAGGAAGTACAGAAATAAATGGATTTAAACATTTTGCTATTCTGCATGTTAAGCAATACATTTTTGATCTGTTGTGAATCAAATATTAATTTTGCATTTCCGTACATCTCATTTCACAATAATTCAAAACATTATAAATAAAATATAAATCACAAAAATAGACAGTAAACTAACATGTAAAATAATGTGAAAAAATGACCTGTGAATCTTTTTTTTTTTTTTTTTTTTTACAAAAAAACTATAATTTTTCCAAACAAAAGGACTGTAAAAATACATTGTAACATAATTTCATGACTATGTCATATTTATTTCAATCCTTTCATGCATAATGGTCACAACAGTGGATATCTATTCAAAAACTGTTCTCTTGTAACTGCATGTGATTTATTGTTATAGTTGCATATCAGCCAACACAGTCAATGCTTGTGGATCATCCCATACACTGGTACCTATTGGCCAATCATGGGAAGCTGTTTTTGTTATTTTTATTTGTTATTTGAATGTAATTAACAGGATCAGGATTAGTCAATGTTAGCAGTAGTGACAGTACATCTGAGGATGTAATATCATTTTCTGTTAATTGCTTTTTAAATAGGTATTTCTCTGGTTCAAAAGTCAAATGCCTGACATCCAGCTGAATGTTTGTACCTGCATGAAAAACACATTCAATAAACAAAATTTCACTTGCATTGTTTTTTGTTTTTTTGTTTTTTCATGCCTAAAAAGGAATTAAAACACATGACACAAATGACACAGGTTCTCATAATTCATGCATGACAGGGTTAAAGATAAAACTGGTAAATTATAGTTTATTACATTTCTAACACATGTACATCTGATGCATTCAGTGCATAATGTCAGCATGGAAGTTTCACTAGAAAAATCATGGTGAAAAAAATATAATTTTTATTATTCTATCCATCCATCCAGTTTCCTCGACTTAATGATGGCCAAGTGAGGCCAGCAGCCCAAGCAGAGAAGACCAGACCACTCTCTCCCCAGACCCCAGTATGTGAATGCAGCACATAAGACATCATTGTACCAAGTCCATCCATCTATCCTCTTCCGCTTATCTTGTTCAGGGTTGTGGGGGGGTGGGGTTTTGGGGCTGGAGCCTATCCCAGCTGTCATGGGGCGAGAGGCAGGGTACACCCTGTACAGGTCGCCAGCCTGTCACAGGACTAACACAGATACTGTATTCCTAAAAACAATCAGATGTTTATTTATTTGTGGTGGACCTCTTTATTATTGTTCTCCTGCTTTATCTTATGGTTTGACAATGGCAAAATTATTGTTTGCACTCTTTTTTTAATTGCTTGTTTGCAGTTTACTAAGTAACGCGTTACTCTAATCTGACTACTTTTTTTCGGTAACGAGTAATCTAACGCGTTACTATTTGCAGTCCAGTAATCAGATTAAAGTTACTTATCCAAGTCACTGTGGGTTACTATTTTTGTCATTTTCCTCAGTACAAAGATATATTTTTGCTTACTTCTTGCGTCTTGGGGAGTGACGTCTGGCCGATGCGACAGTTAAATCCTGTTTTCAGCATGAGGACAATAACAGCACAGCGACACAAACGTAAACAATGGAGGGAGGAGAGAGATATGCGTTTTCTAGCTGAAATACAAGCACTATTTTGAGTCTGTGTCAGCTAAAGATGACAACATCAAGGTTAGTTGTGCACTCTGTGCTGGCGACAAAGTGCTATCTAGCTTATTATATTGAAATTAATGATTCAATCTCCCTCCCAACTACAAAATGGGAGCGAGATCTTTCCATCAACCCAGAGGAAAACTTCTGGACACAGATATGTTTAAACACTTTCAAAATGACTAAAAGTCCAAATTTACAACTTATACAATACAAAACTCTCCATAGAATACATTATACAGGACACAGGATGTTCCAAATGGGCCTCAGAGACACAAATATATGCACCCACTGCTCAGGCAACCATACTAAAAACTATATGCATGCTATTTGGTCTTGTACACCTGTTCAGAGGTTCTGGCAGAGGATATGTGAACACTTATCCACATGTTTTAATTGCGATATCCCAGCATCACCAAAATTGTGCATTCTAGGTGATTTAAGTGAATTAAACATGGAAACAAACATATCACACATAGTTCTTACTACCTTATGCATCGCTAAGAAAACTATCCTCATGAATTGGAAATCAAAAAATGATTTATGCATTACTCACTAGAAGAATCTACTTTTAGACCACATTAGTTTGGAAAGAATGTCTGCCACCTCTAAAAACCAACTGGCAAAATTTGAATCTCTCTGGTCCCCACTGATCAGCTCCATCGCATGATGGGGGTGACCAGCTGTGGTCTTGTCTTGCGGCGTACCCGGTAGGTGGCTGGGGGTGGGCCGGGGGGACTCAGGTATCTGATGGCTCTTGGCCTGGAGATGGTGGCTACCATTTTGTGGTTTCTGTGTCCAGGCCGTGGTTGTTGGTGGTAGGGGCTTGGATGGATGCTCTTATGGTCTTGGGGTGTGGGGCTGGGGGTCCCGTGGTGGTGGGTGCTGGCCCCGTCCGGGTGGCCGGCTTCCTCTGCGGGGGCCGGGGTGCGGGGTCTGGGGCCCTGATGCCCGGGGTTGCCCGTTTCCCGGTTGGGCCCCTCCCTGCGCTGGAGGGGTCTGTGCCCCCTTGGGCGCGCCACCGTGTGGGGTGGGTTGGCCCGCGTCGGGGTGTCTGGCTGGCATTCCGGGATTCTGCGTGCCCCCCCCATGGGTGGGTGGGGCGCTCAGGTGGGGTAGCAGCCGTTACCCACATGGGGCCGGTTGGTTCTGACTCAGGACCACTGTGTGTGTGTGTGTGTGTGTGTGTGTGTGTGTGTGTGTGTGATATTTGTTGTCTTTTGTATGCGTGTGGGGGTGTGTGTTGTGTCGTGTTCGCAGTGGGGGCAGTGGGTGCCGGTCTGGAGCACGGTGGTGTCCTGGGGGTGCAGTCACTTCAGGCCCTGGACCTGCCTTCCCTGGGCTGCGGGGGGGTGTAGGGAACTGGGGTGCCTAGTGAGCCAGTAGCTAGCTGGCTCTCTTCCTCCGGGGGGGTAGTCCTCTGCCTCCCGTCATATTTATCCTGACCCTTTCCCTCCTCCCACTCAGTTAAACATCACATTATGCACACGTAGATTCTTGGGGGAGGGGGACTCGTGCTGCAGTGAGTAGGGCCACCTCCTTGGCTCTGCTCTCTGTGCTGCGTAATGCCCCACTCCTCCTTTTTCTTTTTTTAATTGCATTATACAGTTCACAACACATCATAGTACATATAGGGCCTTGGGGGGCAGGTGTGTCACACAGTGGTTAGTGGGTGGCACTGCTGAGGTGGCCCCACTTGTCTGTTCACTGCTGCCTGCTCCTCAATTTTATTTACATTTTAGACATTGAGGGCCTTGGGGGGGGGGCAGTGTGGATGGGCACTGTTATTCAGTGCTCATATTACATCTGTCCCAGCCATACACATTCTTCTCAGTACATACGCTCACATCACCCCCCACACGCTGAGTGGGAGGAGGGGGCGGGCGGGTCTTCTCACACCCCAGTTTTATGCACCCCGCCTGTGATGGGGACTGTGTGGACAGCTGGGCCTGGGTCTGTGGCTTGCCGAGCCTTGGCACCTGTGGGACGCGTCACTGCCGCCCCTGGGGTGTGGGTGCCCGTGGGTCCTGGGGTGTGTGGTCGGATGTCTTGGCGTGGTTTTTGACCTGCTCCCTTGGTGGCTGTGGCCTGGGCCTCTTTGGCGTGTTGGGGGGCTCTGCTGGGTGTCGGGCTGCTCTCGGGCGCTTGGGGCCTCAGGGGCCACGTGCTTGGCTCGTGCTGGGGGTGCCGGCCTGCCAGGGGGGGGCTGCTCGTCGCCTCTGGCTCTCTGGATTCTTGCCCTTTGACTGTGGGGGCTCCGTCTGTGGTCTCCCTCCTTCCTCCTCTGGGGTGTGCACGCGGTTGCCATCGGGATGTGTGGCCTCAGGTCTTCTGAGCTCCTGGGCTGTGGATAGCCTGGGTCCCCTGGGTCCTTCCCTATTCGCCTCTGGATCGCGGGGGGCATGGTTTCTTGCCCTCATTATTGAGTACATTGCATGACAGAGGTGCATACACACACATTACTGCAAACAATAAAATTGTTTGTGTGTGTGTGTGTGTGTGTATGTATGTGCATGTGGGTGTGTGTATGGATGTGTGAGTGTGTGTGAGTATATCTACTTTTCTTCGATTTTTTTTTTCTTTCTTTTTTTTTCCTTTCTTCCTTTTGCCACCCCCCCCCCCCCCTCCCGTTCTTCTCCCCCCACCTCTTGTTCTTGCCCCCTCCTTGTTGCCTGTCAGACTTGGCATAAATAACTACATAAAAAGATAAATAAATAAAAATACGAACATTAACAAGAATAGCCTATAGAAAACTTATAGAGCTGTTCTTGTTAAAGCAAATATGTTTGGTACATCAGTACATTCGGATCATCATTCCGATTGTGAAAAATGCCAGACATGACAGGCTTAAAAAAAAAAAAAAAAAAAGAAAAATGCTATCTATTTTCAAAAACACTACGTCAAATATGAGGAAACATCTGGAGTCATGGTGCAGTCAAACTTAAAGAGCGAGTCGCAACAGGTGGGGCGAAGCAGAGCTGCAGCTAATGCAGGAGCCCCCCAGCACCCAAACAACAAAAGCTGGATTTCGGTACAAACCAGTAAGTGGGGGAGAGCTGGAAAAGTTGAAAAGCCCTCTACTACAGTATGTAGTAGAGGCTGGTATTGTGCCAAAAAATGATCGTCTGCCAAACAGCAATTTTCGGTATTTGCCAAAAAAATCATTCCCTGTATTTAAACGGCTGTAAATGACTTGTTGACCTATAATCTGTGAAGCATATATCAAACATAACTCTCATGAAGATTATCAGGTCATTTTGAGTGAGAAACAGCATTTCTATCACAAGGTAGAAGCTGCACTCAGTTTTTGGCAAAGTGACTTTTATATGTTTGTTTTTATCAAGGTAAAAACTGTCTGACATTAAAAATGTCTTTTTAAACAGAAATCTGGCTCAGAAGGCTGCAGAAATCACACCAAATATAACATCACAGTTCTATAAAGATATTTGAAGTGGCCAAAAAGCTCTGGATTGATTATAATGTAGGTACAATAACACAGACTCCTAAAGATTGTTGAAAAACAGGTTATTTCTGCATTTTATATAAAAGCCCTTCATAAATCATGTTGACTGCACTCTATTTACCAATATAAGGAAAGACATTACACATATAAGCACATAGAAACATCGGAATCACTTTATGGCAGACGATCACTTTTTGGCACAAGACCGGCCGCTGTTGAAAGTAACTAATAAAGTAACTTGTAATCTAACTTAGTTACTTCTAAAATTAAGTAAAGGAGTAATCAGTAATCAGTAGTCGGACTACTTTTTCAAGGTAACTATACCATCACTGCTTGCTTGCATTTTAATGTATTAATGATTTCAATTTTGAATGACAATTTTGTCATAATCCTGGGGCTTGATCCAGCGTTTTATCTTTTGGACTGTGTTTTTTTTTTTCCTTTAGCTCTCAGCGGACACGAGTGCGTCATGGTTAGTCACTTCCTGTTTTATTTTGACAGGCCTGTGTTCCCTGTTCTTTGTATTTGTTTCTGCTTCCTTTGTGCTATTAGTTTCATTTGGTTCGCCTGTTGTTCTCAGCTGTCTCTACTCTACCGCTTACCTTGTTTCAGTTTTCTGCTGTTCTTTGTTACATTACTGCCTGTGTTCCCGTGTTGTTTTGAGTTATTCTCTGTTTAATGCATCTAGCATTTGGGTCCAACTCTGCCTGCCACACAGCCACACTTGATATATTTAACATATACTTTAAAAGTGTTTTATCATTTTCATTAGTTTTGTTCAAAAATGAAAGTTATTGTGTTTAAGCTGAAGTTTATTTTGAAACTCAATGCACATCTGAAGTTGTACTCCAGCATGTACATGTAAACCACATGTAACCATTCTGAGCTGCATGAGAAAACTCGCAACCTTCACCTTAGATACAGTACAGCCTCTTTTAGAGGCACTTCAGGGTTGGACTACATGTGGGTTTCATTTGAGATGTAAGTTCAAGAAGCTCAAATTATCACTAACAGCTACATGTCAAACAAAGATGCAGACAATACCAGTCAAGAATCTTTTTTTTTATCTTTTCCTGCTTGTGACTTCAAATAAATAATTTTTGTGCTACTGCTCAGTTAAAAAAAAAAAAAAAAAGAAAAAGCTCAGTACATACGTTTGTTATCCCTGTTTTTTCTTACAGCAGCATGTGTTGATCGGCCTGCATTCACTGTTGGTCTGTATGGAGACTGAAATCCCATATTTAAAAAAATATATATATGTTTAAAAGTCACAGATTATTTCTTTTTTCAAGCCATGAGCTTAAATTTACATTTCTTTCAAAACTTTGAATACTGACAGAGATGATGATTATTTAAGTTGCTGTAAAAAAAGAAAAAAAAAAAATCCCAAACATGTGATAAATCATTTCTAAGTTAATGTCAGCATTGTCTCATGAATATTAGGAAACAATCAGTAGGAAATTATCTTTGCCAGATTTCTTCTTTCATAATAGACAATACAGTGAATTTCTGTTTCATTACACCAAAGCAATTAACCTAACTTATGAACCATACACATTTATGTTAACAGGCCATATTGTGAGTGTGCAAAAGCAATAACCCCAAAGTTATTCATGAAATATAATATTTGTGTTATTTTCTTTACCTCTGTTTGAGCAACATTTGACAAAGTGATACAGTCCCACTGCCATCAACAGAGTGCTTGATAAAACAGTGGCAATGATCCATGGAGTGACAGCAGAGGAGGAAGGGCTCTCATCTGGATGATGGTTTGGAAAGACAGAAAACACTGAAATGAGAAAGGAAAAATAAAACATTTAAATCTTGTTAACTTTTTTATACTGACACGTTTAAAATCTTCATCAACTTCAAAGCTTTTAACACAGCTTAAAAGTTTAGTACACATGTTAGTTGTTTAATTTTTGCCATTTATGTTTGCACTCTGGCAATTTAACCATATTTCAGAAATGCTTCCTACAAACAGATTCAGCAGCTCTGCTTTAAAGAGCATCAGCTCTCATTCACTTCACGTGCATTTAAACCTCATTTTAAAAGTCTCAGTGTCTCACCTGTGACTTTCAGCCAGCTCTCTGGTGATTTTCCAGCATTTGTAAAGTCCTTCATCAGACTTGGAAACTCTGTAGATGTTCATGTTTCCTGTGGAGCTTCTGTGGATGTGACGTCCATCTTTATAGAAATCAGCTGTGAAGTTGGAGGAAGAGGTTTTGTTTCTGCAGTGAAGAGTCACAGTTTGTCCCTCCATCACAGGAAGAGCAGGAACCTCCAGGATCACAGAACCAGCTGAAACAACATGAATTTCGTATTTGTGTCAAACTGCATTTAATTGAAATTAATCATAAAATCTTGTTGTCTCACTGCAAACGTACCAGTGACAGTGATGTTGATAATGTTGCTTCTCTTCCCTCCTTCAGTCTCACTCCAGTACTCTCCACTGTCCTGTTTATAAGCAGTTTTAATGGTGCAGGATGATTCTGTTTGTGTTGGCTTATCAGTTTTGCTACATGATTTTAATTTCCCATTGAATTTATGAACAACAATAATCAATGCCTTCACAGTAAAATGTTACTGATTCATATTCAAAGAACTGCGATCTGTTTGGAGCGATACTCAGAGAAACTGCATCTGAAACAAAGAAGAAAGATTCAGTTTAGACTTTTACTGCTGAAACTGCTGCAGTTTTAAAAAAAAAAGAAAAAAAAAAAGAAAAGTTTTTTTACTTCTTACTTTTATTTTTCGAAATTCTTTTGCTCCTGCAAAATGTTACACAATGTTCATATAAATCAGCAAATATCAGGTACTCACCAACTTTCTGATTCTGTCCATCCAGCAGAATCATAACGATCATCACTGAAGAGACAACAGAAAATTACAGATATACCAAGAGACGTGTTGACTCTTAAATCTACTAGTAAATGTTTTATCACACAACTGGTGATAATTGGTGATGGTCACATTTTTATCAACATGATTTCTTTAATCATGTGGAAACAGAGAAAATACTCATGCAGTCTTGTGCACAGAGCTCTCATATTGTCTGGCTGCAGATTAAAGACAAAAAGGAAAATTGCTGCAAAAACATTTTTAATATTAGAATATTTTCACAAATAATCTAGTTTTAGAAAAGAAGTTTCCAAAGAAGCTGAGCTTCTTTTGTGTCGAGTCAAGCCTCAGTTGGTGGAACAATGCTGTTTGATGGAAGTTGTACTGTAGGTGGTTCATATTTCCTGAAAACATCTGACTTCAGGTCAGTGAGAAACTGGCACTACAAACACAAACAAGGTCTTCAGAGCAGGAAGCAGTGTTGACTTTTGACTTGCAGAGAGCATTTTTATTCATATTCACTTCAAATTTTGCACTTTTGACCACATATACTGATGTATGCAATTATATCAGCACAAAAACTGCACAGAATCAAATGCAAATTGTTCAAGTATAAAAATATACTATATAAAATAAATAAATAAACATGAACAAAAATACATTTTATATATAAAAATACATAAAAAATATTTTGTAGCTTAAAAATAACTTTTTGCTTTGCAGCAAGGGCAGCTCCTGTGCATCATCCTACCTTGTAACTTTTTTCCAGGAAGATTTAAAGTTGTGTACGTTACAGTCCAACCTAATATGCATGTGGCTGATATGAGCCTTGTACTGCCTTAATTATTACAATACAAAATAAAATATTTGTTTTTTAGACTTTATTATTTTTAACTATATTAAATACAATGAGAAAAAAGAGAAACATTCAGTACAAAGTAAATCACAGGTCACATGTGTGTCCATGAATGCACCACAGAGTCCATTAACAGACAAATAGCAATACTGCAGTTATATTGCAGGTGTTTATGGGGATTATGTTGGGCGATTTAAAAATGGCATCTGCATTCATGACTTTTATTTAACAGTCACGTGATGCATGTGCTTATAGAAGCTTAAAATACAGCATGCAAAAAAATCAGTAAAATGTTGAACATCAAGAAGAAGCATGATGGGAAATTAACTATTGAGCTTTCATTGTTTTATTTGTAATCAGTGGCTGGAGTGTTTTCTGGTATTAGTTGTAACTTTAACTTTACCACCACCACCAGCAGCAGCAGCACGGCCACCACCACGATGGCGAATACAATCCGTAAGATAAAGTCAATACGATAGCTGTGGTCCGAGGAGGAGTCTGCCTGAGTCTCTGTGTGATGGAACACAGATGATAGAATTCATGTGTCAGACACAGTGGAGTTTTAGTATTGGAGGCATTTTGTACATATGGTTTGGATAAAATAATATTCAATACATTGCTGCTGACTTGCCTAATAATACTGTCTGTGTTTACCCAGAATAATAGTTTAAAATACTCATATATTAGACTTACAGCCCTACAAACATCAGCCACAACCTCATGGTTAAACCCAGAGTTTCTGTTTATGTAAATGTGAAGCAGCGGATGTTCATTTTGTGAGATGATCAAAAAAAAAAAAAGAACAAATGAACAAAACTGCGATTAACCTTAATCTATGTTAATCTTCTCCGACAAATTTACTTGTGGACACGGCAAACCTGATTACTATGACTGCTGTTGTGTGACTTTAAGAAAAAAATACAACTTTTGTGAGATCTCAGTGTCTCACCTGTGACTTTCAGCCAGCTCTCTGGTGATTCTCCAGCTCCTGAGATGCTGCACTTGTAAAGTCCTTCATCAGACTTGGAAACTCTGTAGATGTTCATGTTTCCTTTGGAGCTTCTGTGGATGTGACGTCCATCTTTATAGAAATCAGCTGTGAGGTTGGAGGAAGCGATTTTCTTTCTGCAGTGAAGAGTCACAGTTTCTTCCATGAACACAGGAAGAGCAGGAACCTCCAGGATCACAGAGCCATCTGAAACAACATGCATTTGATATTTATGTCATATTACATTTAATTCAAATTAATTATAAAATCTTGTTGTCTCAGGAAAAACGTACCAGTGACAGAGATGTTGATAATGTTGCTTCTCTTCCCTCCTTCAGTTATACACCAATACTCTCCACTGTCGCCTGCATAAACATTTTTAATGTTGCAGGATGATCCTGTTGCTGTTTTGCTGCAAGATTGTAATTTCCCTTTGAATTGATGCACAATGTCACAATAATTAACCCCTTCACAGTAAAATGTTACTGATTCATATTCAAAGAACTGCAATCTCTTTGGAACGATTCTCAGAGAAACTGCATCTGAAACAAAGAAGAAAGATTCAGTTTAGACTTTTACTGCTGAAACTGCTGCAGTGAACTTAAACCATGAAGGAATAAAAGGGTAAATAAAACAAAAAAAGATCATCATAACTTCTGATGATTAATTACACCAGAGGATGAGGTTCACTAAAATTACAAAAGAACATTTTTTCTACTTCGTACTTTTTCTAATTTTTTTGATCCTCCAAAATGATAAACAGTGTTCATATAAATGAGCAAACAGCAGGTACTCACCAACTTTCTGATCCTGTCCATCCAGCAGAATCATAACAGTCATCACTGAGGAGACAACAGAAAATTACAGATTTACTAAGAAACATCTTCACTCTTACAACTCTTAAAATTGTTCCACAAAAATATAGCCCACTTTGTCTTAAAGTAAAAACAAACACAATTATATCATTAACATTCTTAATGTTAATAACTTTCTTCAATCATGTGAAAACAGAAAATACTCACACAGTCTCATACACAGAGCTCTGACCTCCATGTTGTCTTGCTGCAGCCCGAAGACCAAAACACAAAGACTGCTGCTAAAATAATTTTAATACTAAATATTTTCCATCCAATTATCGAGTTTTACAAAAGTAATTTCCAGAGAAGCTGAGCTGCTTCAGTCTTGTGTTGACCCTCAGTGTTTCAGTTCACTATCAGTAGGTGGAACAAGGAGCAATTCAGACTAATACTGTGTTTGATACAACTTTGAAGGTGGTTCTTGTTTCCTGTGCTCACATCCTCATGTTGTTGCACTGCGCTGAGATCAGTCACATATAGGGGACATTTGAAACCTCTTTAAGGACAATCAGGGACTCATCAAAGTCACTGAGGCTCTTTTCAGGCACAGGAGAGTTAACACTGCTGTAGATACAGTAATGCCATTCTGTCATTCAGACAAAGCTCATGTTTACATGATGATTTCAGACATACTTAAAAAAGTGTTAAAAACACCACTTTGATGCACGGTAACCACACTTTGCCAGATTTCGTTCAAAAGTAAAATTTAAGAAATCATCAAACTTTATTCAAAAAATCTACTTTTTCATGTGGCATTGTGCATTGTACATTTGGGTGAAACATTTATTAGAGTTTTCATTAACACATCTGCAGTCTCTTCAGAAAACCTCAGAATGTGAAGATAACACAGGTTTAATATCCAGAGGCTCAAACAAATGAGCTCACCGTGTGACACACAACGAGGCAAACATGACAAATGTAATTTACATTTGTACTTTAGGTACACTCTGCTAGTACCCGGTTGGACCCAGCAAATTTACTCAAGCACAAATTTTAATTTCATTTACATATTTCATTCCATATAATTGATAACTACATTTATACAAGTACTTTGAGTACTCAGAGCAGAAAAGTGATAAATAAGAACCAGTCTATTTACCATTACTTGTTACTTTGCATAATGAGATTCACATCACAACACATAACTGACACAAACAGTCTAATACAGGCCAAACAAATGTAGAAAAATGACCCCCCCACCACGCTACCACGGACTCTGTCTGAGCACTAAACCACACTTAGAGACATGCTCACTATCAGACTTCACAGTTTCAGTTTCAGAGTAGCAGTTGGCACAGTGAGCGTCTGGAGGCTGCAGCCGCTCTGTTCCTGGAACAGCGTTCATACATGTGTGAACAAACAAAGCAGACTGAACAAGTTGGTTTAAGCTCAGCTTCTAAATAACTGATGCTTTTGTTAGCATTTGAACTTCATATGCACCTACGTGGGCCTGACAGTCAGTTGTATCTAACTGAAAACACACAAGCTATGATAATTAATAGACATGCACACTCAGAGAGACATAAAGCCAGCTGGGAATGCAGAGCTACTAAAAACATTGTGTGATAAAGTCTTCAGAGAGCTCTCTCTGTAAGACACAAAGGAAGAACAGAACAAAAATAAATATTTTTAAAAAGCATGGAAACAATTTGCTACTCTGTGTATTACGCTAAAATATTCACTTCACAGGGCAGTTCCCGAGCATGTGGTTACAGCAAACTACACATTTCATTCACATGTAAGTACCAGTGAAATGTTTGGACACACTCGCCCATTCGTATGAACGAGTAAGTGTGTCCAAACATTTGACTGGTGCTGCAACAGAATGTATATCAGCCATCCCAGTTTTATATATGATTGAGTTGAGTTACCTTTAATCTGTACTGCCTGTCACAAATGACCTGAATGCAGCACATAAGACATGATGTCAGCCGGTCCTGCCTCCTCTGTTGTACAATAGATCCACCATCATCTGATCCTGATGGAGGACAGTGGAGGTGATGGTTCAGTAACATCAGTTATGAAAATCCCTGTTTGTTGCTCGCCGTATTTGTTAGATTTATTTTGAAATTTTTGGAAAACCTGACATTCAGAGTTAGATTTGTTTGTTTTTTAAAGTCAGGTGCTGCTATCAGGACACTGAACTACCAAATAACGCAAATCTCTGAGTTCCTGCCGTTTGCCTGGCAGCTCCACTTTGATGACAGAGGTATCAGCTGTACTGGACAGCCTCTTGTTTTATAAACTAAATTTAATTATCTGAGTTCACAAATGTGGGAGAGAAAAAGTCTCACACAAAATGTGTTTGTAGTACTAAAAAAATCACAGATTTTTAAGTATTTATTTGTTTTGTCTCTTTGTTCATGTAGCACTTTGTCTGATGGTTGGACTCTTGGCTGGACCGTTATTTTGAAACTGAATGCATGTTTGAAGTTTCACTGCATGTTACACAATCATTTTTAGCTATATGAGAAAACGCACAACCTTCACCTTAGATACAGTACACATTTATAACAGGAGTATTTTGTATTCTTTGTGGTTTTTATAACATCAGGAAGCTTAAATTATCACTGGCTTGTGTACATTTATAAATAACACATCTAACAAAGATGCAGCGATACCACACAAGAAACCTGAAGTCTTTTTTCTGCATGTGAACTCAAAGATATTCATCTATGTATTGTTGAAAAAAATGCTTTGCATAATATTTTTCTTCTTCCTCTTTTTATCTTACAATGGCATACATTAGCCTGCCTGCATTCACTGTCCCGCCATCTTTGGAGGCTGGAAACTAAATATTAGCTAAATAAATTATTGTCTTTCAGCTTAAGACACTCACATTTTTTTTTGAATAAAATTATTATTATTATTTCATAAAATATAATAAGATTGTGTTTCTGTTTTATGATGTGATAACAATACTGACACATTATGTCCTGACCTCTGATACTCAGTTGAGACTGAAGGATCAACCTTTGCTGACCGACAGAGCAGCGCTGCAGGACGACATAAAAAATAATATTCTTTGTGGTTTTTATAAGATCAGGAAGGAAGCAAAAAAGAAACAGGCATTTTTCAAGCATTATGCAACAACTTAATTAGTGCATTTTCTGTGAAACAATAGTTGCAGGGCAGTGATTCCAGGCTTCTCCTGCTTAAAATCATGCAGATTTGGGTTTACCACATCATGAAGCATTGAATATAAAGTTATGTGCAAATTTGTCTTCACCTCTGTACCAGCAGCCACTGTAAAAGTCTTACCACCAACAGAACACTCACTGATCTCTTTGCAACTGACATGCTGCACTTGTAAAGTCTTTCATCAGAACTGGAAACTGCTTGGATGGTCATGTTTCCTGTGCTTGATGTGATGCCCATCTTTATAAAAATTAGCCATGAAGTTGGAAGGAGTCTTTGTATTTCTTTAGCAAACATCCACAGCCTCTCCCTCCATCAGGAAGAGAATGACTCTCCAGGGTTGCAGAACCTGCTGAATGAAAGACGTTTGAGGTTTATGTGATATTAAAATTAAAATTCCTAAGAAAATTGAGTTCACTTACTTTAAATGTACCAGTGACAGAGAGGTTGACAATGTTGCTTCTCTTCTCTTCTTCAGTCTCAGGCCGGTGCTCTGCACTGCCATCTAGATAAATGCTCATGATGGTGCTGGAGGATCCTGTTGTGTTCTGTCATTAGTTTTGTTACACGATTCTACTTTCTCTTTTAATTTATGCACAACTTTACAATAAACAACACCCTCACAGTGAGATGTTATTGATTCATATTCAAAGAGTTGTGATCTGGTGGAGTCAATTTGGCATGAACAACATGAACACATTGATCCATCAACAAAGAATTAAACTACAGGGGATCCAACCAGGTACTAGGTATGTGTACATTATAAAGTGGCCAGTGAATGTAAATATTCAGTTTCTGCAGTGATGGCAGAAAATGTTTGTTTCAGTCCAATTCTGCCACCTGCAGTGCATCAGGAAACATTGCAACAGGAATAAGAGATCATGCAGTTTGACACTGAGTGCATTTGGCTCATACTCCCACTAAAACCATTAAAATATGAACTGTGGATTTATCATGATTTTTGTCACATGACTAAAACATGATAATTAGAAAATACATTGGAAATCGTTGGGCATAATTAAAGTCACCTCTTGACACGTTGTCGATTGTCTGATTGAAAATGGGAATATAATAATGAATCTACAAAGATATTTGTAGGTAGCCAATGTGTCTACAACACGCTTCACTGAGAGTCACACGATCAGTGCTGCCATTTTTTGTTTGGAGTTTACATCTGGAGAACCACATTCAGCATTCAGTGAGTCACTTTCTACAAAACAGGAAACATATTGTTTGTAGAATCTACAGCCCATAGAGAGACACACACTGATACATTACATTTATGACTTATGATCTACATGTGTCACAGGTGTCAAACTCAAGGCCCGTGGGCCAGATCTGGCCTTGAGACATAATTATATACGGCCCACGAGATAATTTCGTATTGTAATTATTGACCCACAGGTAAATAGAACTACCACCACTTATACTACAAATCCCACAATGCACTGCAACAGCTGCCGCATAGGTTAAGACCTGTGTGTGTGTGTGTGTGTGTGTGTGTGTGTGTGTGTGTGTGTGTGTGTGTGTGTGTATTAATGCAAAATTTCTATCTGCCTTTTTGAAATGAGAAGCTTTGCAGGCTATTGAATGGAAACATTTATAACGTACTATTCAGTGATGTGCCCTGTAAGTGTTAACTACAGTGTAAAGATCCTACTCTGCCCCCTACTGCGCATCATGTACTATTGCAGCATTTTTTTCCCAGGCAAAAATAAAGTGACACTCAGCTGTACAAAAAACTCTGAGGAGGTGTTTCTCTGTGATGGACTGCAGACATGATAGACGTGACATGTGTGGACACAGTGCTGAATTGATTTTATTTAATGGGTATAAAATAAATAGAAATATTGTTTTTCAGTGGCTTAATAAGACTGGGTGTGTTCACCTTGGCAAATTCTTTACGATGTACATTCATTTATCTTCATACATGTATAAGCGGAGACTAAAAAATTACTAAATAAAGGCCACTGCAGGAAGTAATGAGAACTGTGGTTCCTCCAAAAGCTTTTTTTTTTTCCTTCTTTTTTTTTTTCTTACAAATCTTTGTAAATGCAGCAGCTTTCTATTAAACTAGATTTGTGCTGAGCTGGAAAACAAAGACATAAATAAACCTTTGCCACCAGGATTTTCATAGTTTAATAAGTCTGCAGATGAGGTGACATCTTATTTTTTCTGGTCACCTCAAGCGATGTCAGCCGAGCCACGCTTTTTCATCAAAACATTCATCACCACGAAAAAATCGAAAGGAAGCTGTTTAAAAATACAAAATTCCTTCTTACTGTACAACTGATTCAGTCTCTACTTTATTTCACAGATTTCAGTACAAATTTTACAAATGAGCTTCGTTTTGAAACAATTGCAACTCACCCATTATTAAAATTTGATCTTTTTTATTTCAGAGCAGCAAATTCAGTCTTAGTCCATCACGGGCAGCATTCAGACATTCCTGTCCCATCATGCTTTGCAGGAATGTCTCTGTTCAATAGTAACACAGTAAAAAAAAATGTCTTCTGGAGATTTAACTTCAGTAGAACCTGGTACAGTGCCCATGCAGCACAGCAGCCCTTTAATTCAGAGACAGTTCAGTTTTTGCATCACCAAATTGAAAGGATTTTTTTTTCTTACATTAATCTTTTTTCTTTATTTGTTCAAAATTAAAGGATGTATTTCATGTTGTTGTGTTATATCAAAAACATTTTCCTGACATATTAAGTTTTACAAAACAATTTTCCCAACATAAAACAGAATTTACAGCCTGAGGTGGAAAATAATTTACTCAAGCAAACCTTTTTCACACTTTTATTCACTTGCATATTTCCATTTTCTGCTACTTTAAAGGAAAATATTTTAAATTTAACATTTACCTAATGAGATGAATATCACAAAATATAACTGAAAAATGTGATATTTTTAGGTTAACACAATGCATCTTTGTAAGGAGACTATGTTGTGTTATCGCCCTCATCTCCAGGATGGAAAATTATCAAATAAAAACTGTCTTTTTTTTAATCTATTTTTTTTTTAGGCTTGACTCAATTGTATTTATACAACTGTGCTCTTTAATCTGTGCTGCTCATTGCATGTTTTCTGAATGTAGCACATAAGGCATCATTGCAGCCAGTCTTACCTATTTTAGAATAAATGGGATCCTTGGCTGTAGGTTGCTAGATGCCTGCTGAGGGCATCATTGTGATGGCTGCTAGTTCTGTTTCAACAAAAGGTGGAATTACATTAGTTAGAAGCCAGAACTTTCAATTTGTAAAACACGCCTTTCCCTTAGATTATTACAGATTGCCAAGTGATGTTTCTGATGTTGCTTAATTTCAATACCCCCACTGAAATGAAGCTTAGGCACAAGTTCAATAATGAAGATCTGAAATCACTCATCATCTTACTTTTCCAGGTGTTTGGCTGCTTCTCTGTTTTACATCACTTCCACTTTCCCATGCTGTCAAACTCAATGCTGACTTCATCACTTCTAGCGCAATCATCTTTCTGCCCACCTGTCTAGTGCCAATCAGCCTCTGCTCACTGTGTTTTAAATTTCATTGCTCATCTGTCATTCTCCCTTTAAGACTAATCCGTGCAGCCCATCACCTCCCCTTCTCCACCACCTAAGAGCTCCTTGCAAGCCTCCATCTTGATCTCCACCACCAGCGTCTAGACTCTGGGGGGGTCCTGCCCTAATTCCCTTCTGTTTGATGGACCATCAGAGTTTACCCACCATGTTGTGAATTGCATTTCTTATAAATTAATGTTCAATTTATCTTAATGATCTCTCCTGATGGAAATGGCCCTTATATAGCTCATATGGCATATACAGACCCTTTCCAAAAAATTAGAATATCATGGAAAAGTTGATTAATTTCCATAATTCCATTCAAACAGTTAAAATTTCATACATTATAGATTCAGGGCCCACAATTTAAATGATTTCAAGTATTTATTCATTTTTACATAATTTGGGCTTCTAGCTCATAAAACCCACGAAAACAGGATTTCAAAAAATTAGCATACTGTGGAGAAATCATCCCAAACTACTTCTCAGTTTTTGCAGAAAAAAAAAAGAAATTAGGATCACATCAAATCAATCAAAATATGGTACTTTCAAAATGATATGTCAATCTTCAATACTTGGTTGGGAATCCCTTTGCTTTAATCACTGCCTCATTGCGATGTGGCATTGAGGCAATCAGCCTGTGGCTTTGCCTGGGAGTCATGGAAGCCCAGATTTCCTTGATGCTTGCTGTCAGCTCTTCTTTGTTGTTGGGTCTGGTGGCCCTCATTTTCCTCTTGAGAATACCCTACGGATTCTCAATGGGGTTTAGGTCCGGCGAGTCGGCTGGCCAGTCAAGAACTGTGATGGCATGGGCATCAAACCAGGCTTTGGTGCCTCTGGCGGCATGGGCAGGGGCCAGGTCCTGCTGGAAGATGAAATCTGCATCTCCATACAGATCCTCAGCAGAAGGAATCATGAAGTCCTCTAAAACATTCTGGTAGACTGTTGTGGTGACCTTGGATTTAAGAAAGCAGAGTTTACCAACACCTGCACCAGACATTGCACCCCAAAATCATGACTGACTGGATATTTCACACTGGACCTCAAGCAGTTTGGGTTCTGTTCCTCACCCGTCTTCCTCCAAACCCTGGGATCTTGATTCCCGAATGAAAGGCACACTTTACTTTCATCGGAAAAAAGGACCTTGGACCACTGGCCAATGGTCCAGCCCTTCTTCTCCTTGGCCCAGTTGAGACGCTTCCTACGTTGGCTCAGGTTCAGAAGTGGCTTGACCCGAGGGACCTGACAGTTGTCTCCTGGATGCGTCTGATTGTGGTGGTTTTTGAAGCTGTGACTCCTGCCTCATTCCACTCTTTCCGGATCTCTGCCAGATTCTTGAATCTTCTCCTTTTGATAATCTGCTGAAGTCCACGGTCATCTCTTTTGCTGGTGCATCTACTCCGGCCACATTTTGTCCTTCCACTAGACTTTCCATTGATATGCTTGGACACAGCACTCTGTGAACAGCCAGCCTCCTTAGCTATGAAGTTTTGTGGCTTACCCATCCTATGGAGGATATCAATGATGGTCTTCTGGCCAGTTGTTAGGACTGCAGTCTTCCCCATATTGAACCGAACTGAGATTTGAACTAAACTGAAGCAATTTAATGACACCTGGGGAAACCTGTGCAGGTGCTTTGAGTTTAGTAGATGATTAGTGTGTCACACTCAGTTTAAAACATTCATGCCCTGCAAAATTTGGGCTGATTTCTCCACAGTATTCTAGTTTTTTCAAATCCTGTTTTTGCAGGTTTTATGAGCTGGAAGCCCAAATTATGTAAAAATAAACAAATAAATACTTGAAATTATTTAAATTGTGGGCCCTGAATCTATAATCTATGAAAGTTTAACTTTTTGAATGGAATTATGGAAATTAATCAACTTTTCCATGATATTCTAATTTTCTGGAAAGGGTCTGTATAGTAGTCCATATTATAGCAGCTTATGGTGCAGCTGGTCGCACTGTTGCCTCACCAGAAAAAGGTTCCTTGTTAAAAGCTCAGCTGGGGCTTTTCTATGTGGAGTTTCTCCCTCTGCACACCCGAGTTTCCTCAGTCTATTCTGGCCTTGCCCCACAGTTCGAAGACAGGCATATTAGGTCAATGGATATGAGTTAAATAAGATGCTTGAGGCCTACATAATAAAATGCTGTGTAACTGTGAAGTTAAATACCTGCTGAGTTTGTAATAAGCACTTCAAGGGCTCTAAGTTTTAATTATTTTTTGAATTGATAGTGATCATTAGAGATGTTAGTTTTTAATGATGATTTTTTTATAGATTTATAAATAGATATATAGATAAAGTAGCGAGGACTGTTTAATGGTTGTAATGGTTTTATAATAATAATTTATCACACTGAGTCTCACCTTGTAGTTGAGTCTCACCCAGGCCCAAATTGTAGTAAATGGGTCTAGAGGACGATCCATCTTCATCTGATGGAAAGAGACAGATAACCACAGCAACATCAGTGATGTCGATCCCTGATTGTTATTCTTTGTGTTCATGAGGCTTAATTTAAAAAATTTAGAGTGAGATAAGAAAATCAGTTTCATTCCCGGCTCAACTAAACTAAGAAACAAAGTTCAATCTTTGATTGCATTTCTGCCGTTTGCGTGGCAGTTCCACTTTGATGACAAGGATATCTGGCGTCCCAAAAAGCCTCATTTTTTTAAACTAAATTTCATTAGCTTAGCTTTGTACTAAACTATCATTTCCTGGATCCTGCTCAACAGTTTACATTAAAAAAAGCAAAATGTATGTATCCTTCCACTTGATTTATTTAATTTGATCTCTCTATGTATTCCTTTGTCTTATGCGAAATGGCAAAATCATCATTTACACTTTTTTGTTAGGTTTGTTGAAAAATGAAAGTGAATGAGATTAAAACTCATATAGAAACCAAAGGTGTGTGTGTGTGTGTGTGTGTGTGTGTGTGTGTGTGTGGAGTTTCACTTCATGTTATGTTTTGACATGCAGCACAAAAAAAGTGAAGAAATTTGTATTTCTAATTTTTATTTGAAGCATAATTTCAAGAATCTCAAATGATCACAACACCTAAACAAAGACATCAAAGATTTTAATTAATTTTGTTATATTATTGAGAAATTGCTCAGTAAAGTACCTTTCTTCTTCTTGTTTTTTCTTACAACAGCATATGTTGCTCTGTCCTCATTTATTGTACTGGTCTCTATGGAGACTGAAAAAAATGAGAGAAATGTCATTTAACTTAAACCATTGATAATTACCTTCACTAATCACTTTTACATCAGTAAAAAAGGTTGAAATATTAGAACCATGGAATGAGCCATTTCTGTTTTATAATAGATAATAACAGAATAATTCTGTTTCATTATACAATAACTCTGACACAGCATTTGCATTTTTACCTGTTTGATCCTCAGTTGAGCCTGAACCATCTACCTTTGTTGACTGACAGAGTAACACTGCAGGACATGAAGTGAAAATGAGTGTGCAGCAGAGCAAAACCAATGATCACAAATGTGTGTTCATTTTTTTTTGTTTACTTCTGTTCCAGCAACCTTTGCCAAAGTGATACAGTCCAACCACGATCAACAGAGCGCTCAGTAAAATAGTGGCAATGATCCAAGGTGTGGCAGAAGACCAGCAAAGGTTCATCTCATTGTGTCTGTCTGGATTAGTTGCTGAATGTTACAAAGTACAGAGTGTAAGGAGAAGATAGAATGCCTAAAGAATAATTTGAGCTTCTTTAGTCTGAGACAAGGTATAAAATGTTGCTTGTCTGGCATTAAAAGTTCCTAACACAGCAGATTTCATAACATTTCTAAACCTTATTTTAAACCATTTTTCCCCACCTGTCACATTCAGCCAGCTCTCTGGTGATTCTCCAGCTCCTGAGATGCTACACTTGTAAAGTCCTTCATCAGAGTTGGAAACTCTTTGGATAGTCATCTCTCCAGCGGAACTGCTATAAACATGATCTCCATCTTTAGAAAAATGAGCCGTGGAGTTGGACGGAGTCATTTCGTTTCTGCAATGAAGAGTCACAGCTTGTCCCTCCATCACAGGATCGGCAGGACTCTCCAGAATCACAGAACCAGCTGAAACAACACAGATTTCATATTTGTGTCATAGGCTAATTGATGTTTGTTAACACTGTGAGTTTAATATACTTCCATGCTAATACACTAGCTTATAATGACTAAACTGGTAATAATTTTATTGTAGAAATACAAGGCAAATGCATCTCTGCATCAGACAGTTAACAAGATATTTCTATCAAAAATTGCAAAACTACAGCTTACATGGTGGCACAAGAGGAACATTAAGGGTGCTCATGAAAACCATTAATAGTCATCATCTGGAACTCATGGGAAACTTGGTACCAATCTGTTTAGATCCTGAGATATTTCACAGAATAAGTAACATATCACTCTTAACACTTTAAAAAATCTCCTGTCTCTGTTCTCTTTACTCAGGGAAATTTGCCAAAGTACTTGAAATGCTTTTTCAGACAAAGGGCGATTAGTATTGTCATCATTCAAACATATTACTTGTTTACATGGAGTGAGCTCAAGGTAGAGTGTCTGGTGGCTGGGCCAGGTGCAGGCGAAGAGATGGCATGGACCTGCCCTCCTGTATGCCCACTACCCGCAGGAGGTGTCATAGGAGTTGAATGCAAAGTATGACGAATGGTATCCAAGGGCGGAGGCCCTGGTAGACCAGTACCTGGCCATTGAGACTGTCTATTGAGACATGGAATTTCACTTCTTGAGTGGGGAAGGAGCCTGAGATATGGGCTAGATATAGTTGGGCTCACCTCAACACATGGCCTGGCAACATATCTGCCTGGCTTGCTGCCTGTACGGTGGAATTTTTACTGGGAGATGAGAGGGTTGCCTCCCTGTGCCTTTTGGCCAGTGAACGAGTTGACTGTTTGCATTTGTGCGCTAACTAAAAGTTTAGAGTACCCACCATTCTTGGAGTCGCTGGGTGGGGTGCTTGAGGGTGCTCCATCCAATGAGTCCATTGTTCTGCTGGGAGACGAATGGTGTTTTGGTATTGGACTTCTGTGCAAACCACAGTTTGCCCATAATGAACACCACGTTTGAATATAAGGATGTCCTTAAGTGCACGTGGCACTAGGACACCCTGGGCCGCAGGTTGATGTTTGATTTTGTAACTCACTAGAAAAACACAGGCCAAAAACATGACAAAAAGACAAAAAGGACACAAGAACACAGACAAAGGGGAGACAGGAACACAGTGAACTAGCAAATCAAAATTTAAACAATAGCTAATAATAAGATGAATGATCAAAACAGAAACAACCTTGGAACAAAACAGAACTCAGTGAAAACAGAATCTACAAGAATAAAACACAAAAAGCTAGGCACATGACCATTGATTAGGAAAGGCACACACCTGTCTATATAAGACCTCACAGCTCACAGTGGATGTCAGCGCAAATGAGAATCAGAGGTCAAAGGAACTGCCCAAGGAGCTCAGAGACAGAACTGTGGCAATGCACAGATCTGGCCAAGGTTACAAAAGGATTTCTGCAGCATTCAAGGTTCCTAAGAGCACAGCGGTCTCCATAATCCTTAAATGGAAGACGTTTGGGACGACCAGAACTTTTGCTAGACCTGGCCATCCAGCCAAACTGAGCAATCGTGGGAGAAGAGCCTTGGTGAGAGAGGTAAAGAAGAACCCAAAGATCACTGTGGCTGAGCTCCAGAGATGCAGTAGGGAGATGGGAGAAAGTTCCACAAAGTCAACTATCACTGCAGCCCTCCACCAGTTGAAAGCCTGCACAGAGTTTGCCAAAAAACACACGAAGGACTCCCAGACTATGAGAAATAAGATTCTCTGGTCTAATGAGACGAAGTTTTAACTTTTTGGCATTAATTCTAAGCCGTATGTGTGGAGAAAACCAGGCACTGCTCATCACCTGCCCAATACAATCCCAACAGTGAAACATGGTGGTGGCAGCATCATGCTATGGGGGTGTTTTTCAAATGCAGGGACAGGACGACTGGTTGCAATTGAAGGAAAGATGAATGTGGCCAAGTACAGAGATATCCTGGAAGAAAACCTCTTCTAGAGTGCTCAGGACCTCAGACTGGGCCGAAGGTTCACCTTTCAACAAGACAATGACCCTAAGCACACAGCTAAAATAACAAAGGAGTGGGTTCGGAACAACTCTGTAACCATTCTTGATTGGCCCAGCCAGAGCCCTGACCTAAACCCAATTGAGCATCTCTGCACTGTAAATCCAGATTTTGATTCCACTTAAAAATATTGAGTTCATATTACTTACAATTGCCTAGAATGTGAACATTACTTGTTAATGCTGAGTAGACTGTACTTTTTGATGGTCTATTTTATTGTAATCATGTGTTTGGGTTCAAACAACTTAATATCATCAAGTTTTGCACCTGCTAAAAATCTAGTTTATACCAGTTTAAACAGACTGGATTACTGTATAGCTGCATGGTGGCATGATGGTTAGCAGTGCTACCTAGAAGGTCTGGGTTCAATTCCGGCTTGGTCTGGGACACTTGCTGTGTGGAGTTTGTATGTTCTCCCTGTGTCTGTATGGGTTTCCTCCCACAATCTGAAGACATGCAGTTTCTGGGGTTAGGTTAGTTGGTCTCTCTAAATTGCCCACAGGTGTTAATGGTTGTGTGTGTCAGCCCTGCAACAGGGTACGGGGTGTACCCTGCATCTTACTGCCTTGTCAGCTGGGATAGGCTCCAGCCCCCACCACCCCCACACAACCATGAAAAGGATAGGGGGAACTGATTGATCAAAAGACATTTTATTTTTTCATGAACTATAAAAGATGAGTTTGGTCAATTAGAACATACAATTTAGTTCAACTGGAAATGGAGTAGTACTTACTTAACAGGCTGAGTTAAATGAACTGTTTCATTACTTAAAAAATTTAAGGCAACGAGTTACCTTGGTTTTTTTAAGTAGATTCAACTTATCCGGGTTTACAGTGTGGAGAGATCTGAAAATGGCTGTCTATCAACGTTCAGCATCCAACCTGACGGAACTGGAGAAGATCTGCAAGGAAGAATGGCAGAGGATCCCCAAATCCAGGTGTGAAAAACTTGATGCATCATTCCCAAGAAGACTCATGGCTGTACTAGCTCAAAAGGGTGCTTCTACTCAATGGGTGCTTCTACTTCTACTGTGTGCTTCTCAGCCTTGGAGGTTGAGGACGTGGAAGACGTGTACATATTCGGCTATTTGGTAGCGGTATCTCTTCTGTTTGGGCTCGGAGGATACCTGATTTACCGGGAAATTAAGAAAACCTGGGCAGGAGTTCAACATCTGCCGAGGCTGCAGACACAGGTGGTTGGGCTGTGCAGAGCTGTACAGACTCAGACTCAAAGCCTGATGGACCTGAGCTGTAAAGCGGATGGGTAGTCAAGCTGAGAACGGGCTTGCAGGCGAGAGGGATTAGATCTGGAGATAAGGTTCAGTTCTGCACGGTGAGGACGGTAACAAATGAATTTGGAATATTGGATTTTACTGAATGGGTTCCCCAGTGAAACTGAAGGCTGTTGAAAAAAAACAAGCAGCCTGTTCCAAAACAACATCTGCATTATCAGGAATTCAGCTCCCTAGCCGGCATTGGCTGGTAATCATATCTCTCCAGGACAATGTGTACCACAGCCGCTGATGAACTTCCATCACTATCAGCGAACTGTTTTGGCTGGGAGCTGGCATCTGGCTCCACAATGCCCCCACCTTCTCGTCTAAGTCTGCATCCCCTCCTGCCCTCGCCCTTACCCACCATATTGCTATCCTGGCTTTAAATGTGCAAATATGCTTTGCTAAGGTGTTTTTTTTTGGACCTTGGTATTTATCAGGTCACCTGGTGCGTACCAGATGACTTTTTTTTTAACCTAACTACCCCATGATGTGTGTTGTTTCTTTTTTCTGGGGACTGATTGGCGGCGCCACTTACGGCAGCGGGTGCGGACACCCATCTCCCCTATGTTATTCTTGTCTATTCTTCTCTGGATGGCTGTTCCGAATGCAATTTCGTTATATTATGACGGATTGTCATTATATAACTTGTTGTATAATGATTAATTCGTTGTATGCATAATGACAATAAAGTTCTATTCTATTCTATTCTGAATACGTAGGACCATGTGATATTTCAGTTTTTCTTTTTTAATAAATTTGCAAAAATTTCTGTTTTTTTCTGTCAAGATAGGGTGCTGAGTGTACATTAATGAGAAATAAAATGAACTATTTTTATTTTAGCAAATGGCTACAATGAAACAAACTGAAAAATTTAGCTCGGGTCTTCTACTAGAGGCCTGGGAGCTTGAGGGTTCTGTGCAGTATCTTAGCTGTTTCCAGTATTGCACTCTTCTGGACAGAGATCTCAGATGTCCTTCTAGAAATCTGCCGGAGCCATTCTCCCAGTTTGGGGGTCACTGCCCTGAGCGTAACGATTACCGCAGGGACCACTGTTACCTCCGTCTTCCACATCCTGGGATTTTCATTTAAAAGCACGAGTAAAGCTCGGAATCCTTAAATTGTTTTTATTTCTAGGCATTTTGAACACTACACATTATATTCTAAATCAAAACATGAAGAAAAATGTATAATTTTTTCAATTACTTAAGAGGAAATGAATAAAAATGAATGTTGGGCTGTTCAAAAAAATAGCAGTGTCTGAATTTTTCTTTATAAACTCAAATATTCACTTTATGAACTGAAAAATCTTTAGGAATTAGTATTCCCGTGAATTACTAAACTAATATTTAGTTGTATAACCACTGTTTTTGAGAACTGCTTCACAACTGTGTTGCATGGAGTCAACCAACTTCTGGCACTTGTGAACAGGTATTCCAGCCCAGGATGATGTGACAACTTTCCACGATTCCTCTGCATTTCTTGGTTTTGCCTCAATAACTGCATTTTTGATGTCACCCCACAAGTTTTTCATCTGATTAAGGTCCGGAGGTTGGGCTGACCACTCCATAACTTTAATTTTGTTGGTCTGGAACCAAGATGCTGCTCGCTCACTGGTGTGGTTGGGGTCGCTCTCTTGTTGAAACATTCATTTCAAGGGCTTTTCCTCTTCAGCATAAGGCGTCTTCATGGATTTTGATATATGCAAACTGATCCATGTTCCCTGGTATGCAGTAAATAGAGAGAAACATTCGAATATCATGATGCTTGCACCACCGTGCTTCACTGTCTTCAGAGCATACTGTGGCTTCAGTGCTTGGGGGTCATCTGACAAACTGTCTGGGGCCCTTGGACCAAAAAAGAACAATCTTAAATAACGACTGGGTTAAAAAAGCAGGCAGGCGCTGGAAGAGGAACAAAAACTTGGGTAGAAAATTCATCTTAATAACATCAATCTTTCCAATCAAAGAAAGTGGAAGGAAGCACCATCTTAAAAAGTCTACTTTGACCTCAGACAATAACAGAAAAATGTTAGCGGAGGGGAGGGACTTCCAGGTCCTAGTTAAATAAACCCCCAGATACCTGAACTCGGAAATACTCAGTTAAAAAGGGATATCAGATTGTAAGAGGTTAATAGATGAAGTGTTAACAGGAAAGCATCCACTCTTAGTTGATCTTTTATCCAGAAAATAATCCAAATCTACAGAAAAATGACAGGATCATCGGGATGGCTTTAATAGGATCTGACACATACAGTAATAGATCATCGGCATATAAAGATAATTTAAACTCCTTATGTAGATGGGTTAAACCATTAAAAATATTAGATGTTTTTAAGTATAAAGACAAGGGTTTAATTCCGAGTGAAAATAAAAGAGGAGACAGCATCCTTTGCAGCAACCCCTGTTCAAAAGAAAATAATTTGACTGAACCCCATTGGCAGTGATGCTGGCACATGGTAAAGTGTAGAGCAGACAAGCCCACGACATAAACTGATTTCCAAATCCAAATTTAGTAAGAGGGCTCAGAAAAAAAAAAAAAAAAAAAAAAAACATGCAGCAATAGAATACAACCCCTCCTCCCCAAACAATATCTGTTTATGTGCCTTCTATGCGCACTTTTATAGTCAGCTTTTTATTCTTTAAAGATGCCTGCTGCCTTTTACTTTTTTTTTCACAGTTTCTTGTTTGCCTCTCCTGTTCTTTGAAGGCATTTCTTGGATCTTTGCTTCTGTCATTTCTTTTTGCTTGCATATCCTTTTCTTTGTGGGCTCCTTCTGTATCTTTGCTTATTTTGCTTGTCCTTCGTCAACTTCACTCGTCTTCTCCAGAAGCCCCTCCTCTTGCATCTTTGCTTCACTCATCTTTTCCAAAGACCAATCATCCACTTTAGCATCTTGTTCGTGAACTTCTTCACATTCTCTCTTTTCTTTGGAGGGCTTCTTGTGCAATTCTCCCACTTTAATGTCTACACATTTTGTCCCCTCCTTGTTCAACAACCCTCCTGGCACATGGTTTCGCCCATAGGTCCTGAGGTGACCATCTGTAATGCACTTAGCTGTCAGATCAGACCCTGTGACTGTAATGTAATTAGCACTGACGAGCGCGACTGCATGATAACATCAAACAAGTCTACAAACTACTTTACATCACTTACTCTACATGAACTCAGAAAACATTCATACTTACAGGCATATATTTCCCATGCTCTGTGAGAAAACAACTTTGAACACAACAAATTGTGGACTGCTACTAGTTTAATCAGACTCCATTAACTTTCACTCTTCTGCACAGAAACTTGGGTTAACAAGCCCATCGGCTCTCCCTAGTGGGCTAGCAGCGCAGCTGCACTCCAGCAGCAACAGCACACCTCCTCCTCCACTACATCCACAAATCTTCTCTGTGGTCTTCCTCTTTTCATCCTGCCTGGCAGCTCCATCTTTCTGTTTAATATATTTATTAGGAAGAAAAGGAAAACATAAAAATATACAATGTTCAAGACACATACCTGCACATGCTTCTTCAGGAATTTTACATTTTCTCTTTCTTTCTCTTTAAAAAAAAGCACACCCACACACACCCACAGTAAATAAAAAAAGGAAACATATATACAAAAGATGATGATGTGAAAAGAAAAACAAAATCAACTACTGAAAAGTAATAAATAAATACTCAGAAATCAAAAATTCCGGTGATTCAAGGTTTATAAAAGGAATGTAACTGACATACAATAAAGCAAAAGATAAGGAAAGGGGTCTTGGTATGGAAAGGGCGGTGGGGAGTTGGCCTTCATGCTGATGTAAAAAGTCCAAAAAACCTTGCCATTTACATTACATTGGTTTGGTGAGCCACATCTTGAGCATCTAATTTTCTCTATTTTCAGAAATTACATAACTTCAATAATCCAATGTGTAGTGGAGGGGGGTTGGAGCGACTTCCAGTGCAGAAGCAAGTGACGTCTAGCTATTAGAGAGGTAAATGCGATGACCTCCAATTGTAACACCAGGGTTTCCACGAGGTAGTAAAAGGTAGTAAATTGAATGAGCTCAAATTAAGGCTATTATACAGGAATTATACAGGGTTTATGCAGGAATCCTAGAGTTCAATTTACTACCTTTTACTACCTATTTTTACTACCTCTACAATATTTTTACTGCGAGCACAAAATTGAGCAACAGCCTTTTTTGGGGTAGCGGTGGATTCACAGGACTAAGCCATGTAAGATGATAGCCCATCTCTCACCAAAGACAAAACTTTATCCCACTTACTTGAAGGTGTAAGACCTCATACACATTAATATTCCAAACACATTTCAAGAAGACTTAGGAAATATTTTTTTTTTTAAGAATATAAACGAAATGCAATGAAATTCAAGTTTCACAAGCCGATGATTTATTTCCCAATAGAATATTTTCTGGTAGAATACTTGAATACTGGTTTGCTGCTGAGGTGTGACGGCAATACTTGTGCTCGTAGCTGACCTTGAGGTTGCAGTTGCAGTGCTTTGTGTAGCACCAAAAAACAAAATAGGGATCTGGTCCCCATGCGTGCAAATCTGCTGCTGGTGAATGGTGGATGCTCGGTGTGATTTGGTCACCGTCACACCGTTCCCGGTCAAATTTATATTTTTTCTGCACACTTTACAAAACGCCTCTCAATCTGCTGTAGCATGAAACAAGATTTCAGTCATTCTGTCTGGTACTAAACCACATTTCAGTTAGAGACTTCCTCAGACACGTGCTTCACAGGTACATTTCACTGCTGACCACAAACTTGTTACATCTGTTTTGGACAAAAGTAACGCAACAGTTTCAGATTAGTGGTCGACCACATTAAGGGTGTGTACAAGCTGCAACAGTTCCTTTCTTGTAAGCAGCATTCATACATGCGTAAAAGGACAGAGACGATGGAATAAGTTAGTTTAAATTCAACTTCTAAATAACAGACAGAAGCTTTTCTTAGTATTGAAACTTTATACGTACTTACAGCCGTGTGAGTCAGTCAGTCATCTGTATGTAACTGACTAGACACAAGATATCACAATTTATACACGTACACACAAAGCCAGGTGAAAATGTACAGCTTATTCAATTACAAAAAAAAGAAGAAAATTCTGGGTTGTTTTCACTCTCTCAGATGTGATTATGTCTTCAGTCAGCTCTCACTCTGCTGCTGTGACACACAAAGGAAGCACAGAAAGAAAAGGATATTGTTATTTTCTATGTTGCATGTTACACAGTAATACATTTTTGATGTGTTGTGAATCAAACATTAATTTTGCATTGTCATACATGTTTTTCACTATAATCTAATATAAAATATAAATATTTACATAAAATATAAAAATATTGAAAAAAAAAATCACAAAAACCATAGTCAAAAAGTCTGTAAAATATTTTGAAAAAATGACCTGTGATTGAACAAATCCTTTATTTTTCCAAAGAAAGGGACTGTAAAAATACTGTGTAACATAATTTTACAAATGTCATGTTTATTTCAACCCTTTCATGCATTATTTGAATGTAATTAACAGGATCAGGATTAATCAATGCTAGCAGTATATGAGGATGTAATATTTTCTGTTATTGGTTTGTTAAATATGTATTTTTTTGGTTCAAAAGTAAAATGGCTGGGGTCCAGCTGAGTGGACATATTTGTAATTGCATGAAAATAGGCTTATAAACAAAAATTCAATTGCATTGTTTTTTCTTTTTGTTTTTTGTTGTTGTTTTGTTTTTTCATGCCTAAAGAGAAATTAAAACACTCGGGGAAATTTACACAGGTTCTCATAATTCATGCATCAAGAAAATCAATTCCATCCATCCATCCATCCATCCATCCATCCATCCATCCATCCAATTAATTTATTAATCAGAATACAGCACTTAAGACATCATTGTAGCAAGTCTTACCTACTCTATTGTAGAATAGAGAGGATCTTCTGCTACACTTTGGTAGACAGCTGCAAAGGGCATGGTTCCTGTTTTTGATTCAATGATAAGTGGAATTAAATCAGTCGGGAGCCACAAATTTCACTTCATTAAACAGTTATTAATCTTAGATTATTACAAGTTACTTGATGATTTTTCTGATGCTCTGTTTCAACACCTCTATTAAAATGGCCTTTAGTCAGAGTCTCACCTCGTTGTTGAGTGTCACCCAGGCCTGGGGAGAAGTAACTGGGTCTACAGCAAAACCCATCTTCATCTTCTGATAGAGAGAAACAGAGACAGATAACCAGCTGTCATAGGGCGAGAGGCAGAGTGGACCCTGTACAGGTTGCCATCCTGTTGCAGGGCCAATACAGATACTATGTTCTTAAAAAAATTCAGGAATTAATTTGTTTGTGTCAGGTTTAGGGCTGTGGCCAGCGTGGTAGAGGACCCCAATGCAGGACTCAGACGAGGAGGTAACAATGACCAAACGCTTTAATCCAAAAAATACTAGAACGCGGCATAAACATGAACATGGCATAAAGCACACAGCTGGGACAAACCAACGACGACGCAACAAGGATCTAAACAACACAAAGACCTTAAATACACAAAGGGATAATGAGGGAAAAGGAAACAGGTGACAACACAGGTGAACAAAATACACTAACAGACAAGGGGAAGTAAACCTAAACACAAAGGACAAGGAACACAAGATCATCAAAATAAAATAGGAAGTGAGTAAACATGACATGTATGTAAACTTAACACAGAGGAAACCTAAATACCATGCACAAGGAAACAATGGGAAGATAACTAAACACAGACAAGGGCCAAGAAAGACACAGGAACACTAACCAGACAAGACAGATAAGTCAACAGAAAAAAATAAACTAAGATCCTAATTCATAACACAACTCAAAGAACATAAGGGCCAACAGCCCAGCATCGTGACAGTTTGTGGTGGACATCTCTATTATTGCACTCCTCCTTTGTCTCGTCATTTGGCAATGGCAACAGTCTTGGTTGTAATCTTTTTTAATTGTTTGCATTCTCATGTATTTCACTTTTGGATGACAAGTTTGTCATGATCCTGAGATTTGACCCAGCATTTTGCATTTTGGACTGTTATGGTTAGTTTTTCGCTTTGTAGTTATGTATTATTTTTATATTGTATATTATATGTGTCCTACACTTGGGTCCCACCCTGCCTGCCACACATGACAAAATTGAATGTATACTTTAAAAGTGTTTGATCATTTTCATTGGTTTTGCTCAAAAATTAAAGTTATTGTGTTTAAGCTAAAGTTTATCTTGTAACTGAATGCACATCTGAAGTTGTACCTCAGCATGTACATGTATACCACATGTACCCATTTTGAGCTGCATGAGGAAACTCTCAGCCCTCAGCTTAGAGACAATACATGTCTGAAAGAGGTGCTTCAGGGTTGTACCACAGTAAATGTGGTTTTCTTTTGAGGGGTAAGTTTAAGAATCTCAAATTATCACTAGCAGCTGCACATTTATAAATAACACAGACACATCGAACAAAGGGGCAGAAACTACCACTCAAGAATCGTTTTATCTTTTTCCTGCTTGTGGCTTCAAAGAAATAATTTTGTGCTACTGCTCAGTTTAAAAACAACACAAGACGAAAAAAGCTCGGTACCGTACATACCTTTCTTGTCTCTGTTTGAGCCTGAACCCTCTGCATTTCTTGACAGGCAGAGCAATGCTGCTTTTTTTAAGTAAATAAAATCAAAACATTAATAATAATGAATTATTAACACAGTAATTAACACATTGTGTTACCTTGTGTGACTCCAGATTAAAGTTACTTATAATCCATACACTTTTGGTTAAGCAGGCCATATTGTGAGTGTGCAAAAGCAATAAACCCAAAGTTATTTATCAAATATAATATTTATGTTATTTTCTTTACCTCTGTTCCAGTAATCTTTACCAAAGTGATACAGTCCCAATGCTGCCATCAACAGAATGATAAATAAAACTGTGACAATGATCCCTGCAGTGGCAGCTGAGGAGGAACGAATCTCCTCTGAGCGATCTTTGGAAAGATGGAAAAAGTTGAAATGAGAAAGGAAAGATAAACCATCTAATTCTTCATGTTAGCTTTTTCATACTTTTTTTTTTTTTAGCCTGTCATGTCTGGCAGTTTTCGCAATCAGAATATGATCCGAATACGCTGGTGTACCAAACATATTTGCTTTTCCAAGAATAGCTCTGTAAGTTTTACAATAGGCTACTCTTGTTAGTATGTATTTAGTTTGTATTTTAATTTAATTTTATTTATTTGTACCAGGCGTGACAGGCAGAAAGGAAAGGTAGGAAAAGGAGTGAGAAAGAAAAGAAAAAAAAAACAAAAAACATAAACAAAACAAAAGGTGAGAAAAGAATAATCAAAGAATGATATCCACATATACATACACATCCACATATCTACACATGCACATACATACACACATACTCATACGCGCGCACACACACACACACACACACACACACACACACACACACACACACACACACACACACACACACACAATCCTGCTGTTGCTTGCAAGTAATGTGTGTATGTGCCTCTGTCACGGAATGTACTCACCAATGTACTCTGGATCACGCCCCCCGCGATCCAGAGGCGAACAGGGAAGGACCCAGGGGACGCGGCCTATCCACGGCCCACCAGGACATCAGAAGACGAGAGGCCACACATCCTGATGGCAACTGCGCACACACCCCAGAGGAGGAAGGAGGGAGACCCCAGATGGACCCCCCCACGGCCAAACGGTAAGAGTCCAGATAGCCAGAGGAAATGAGCAGACAACCCCCGCCGCAGGCCTGCATCCCCCGCACGAGCCGCGAATGCGGCCCCAAGGCCCCAGGCGCCCGAGAACCGCCCGACACCCAACAGAGCCCCCCCCCGCCACGCCAAAGAGGCCCGAGCCACCCCCAGGCCACAACTGCCAAGGGAGCGGGTCAAGAGCCACGCCAAGACATCCGGCCATGAACCCCGGGACCCACGGGCGTTTTTCATACTGACACAATTACAATCTTGCCAATGAAGTTCAGAGCTTCTAACACACCTTCAAAGTTTAGTACAGCTGTTTCAGTTGTTTGATTTGGCCATTTAAGTTTGCACCCTGGCAATTTACAGTTTTTTTTCGATTGCCAAAACACTAAACCCTGTTGTCTCAACGAAATGCTCAGTGCCCTGAACCCATTTGTTGAAATGGTCACATTTTTGGCAGAACCTTAAGCACTTTTCACCTTGTTAGACACAATTTGCAAACATATTTTCACTCACTAAAACACATTTTGCACTGTGATGCACTTGAGTTGTATAATGGTAAAGACAGGTAGCAAAAGTGAAACTCAGTGAAAGCACAGTTGTCTCAACTTATACACAACAACTCAAAATTGATCACACATGTGGCTAATGATGTGAAGAAACCAACAGAAGCCAATGCAAGGAGCCCTGGTCACTGAGGTTTCACTATAAACAATCAGAGAACAAGAGGAGGAAGAGGAGTAGATACTGTATGCACTTTTGTTATTGTAAAATTTTAAAGTTTTTTATATATATATGTTTCTGTGTGTGTGTGTGTGTGTGTGTGTGTGTGTGTGTGTGTGTGTGTGTGTGTGTGTGTGTGTGTGTGTGTGTGTGTGTCTGTCTGTCTGTATACTACAATTGCTAAACAGGAGTTTTGTTTTGAAAAAGCATTTCTTAAGACTTTATGATCTGATCGTTGTGTTTTCCTTTTTTCTATGTTGTGTGTGATGTCTGTTCAGTTTTTCATTTTGATTGACTCGGGGTCTGATCTGACAACATTGTTTGCTTTTGTGCACTGTTTGAACTGTTTTGAGGCAATAGTTTGGTTTTGCTTCCTACAAACAGATTCAGCAGCTCTGCTTTAAAGAGCTCATTTCAAACATCTCAGTGTCTCACCTGTGACTTTCAGCCAGCTCTCTGGTGATTTTCCAGCTCCTGAGATGCTGCACTTGTAAAGTCCTTCATCAGACTTGGAAACTCTGTAGATGTTCATGTTTCCTGTGGAGCTTCTGTGGATGTGACGTCCATCTTTATAGAAATCAGCTGTGAGGTTGGAGGAAGGGATTTTCTTTCTGCAGTGAAGAGTCACAGTTTCTTCCATGAACACAGGAAAAGCAGGAACCTCCAGGATCACAGAACCATCTGAAACAACATGCATTTGATATTTATGTCATATGATATTTACTTAAAAGGAATCCTAAAATCTTGTGTCACTGCAAACGTACCAGTGACAGAGATGTTGATGACGTTGCTTCTCTTCCCTCCTTCAGTCTCACTCCAGTACTCTCCACTGTCATCTGTATAAATATTTTCAATTTCACAGGATGATCGTGTTGCTGTTTTGCTACATGATTCTAATTTTCCTTTGAATTTATGCACAACTTAACAATAATTGACACCTTCAAAGTAAAATGTTACTGATTCATATTCAAACATCTGAAACAAAGAAGAAAGATTCAGTTTAGACTTTTACTGCTGAAACTGCTGCAGTGAACTTAAACCATGAAGGAATAAAAGGATAAATAAAACAAAAAGTGCATCGTAATTGCTGAAGATTAATTATACCAGAGGATGAGGTTCACTAAATTCACAAAAGAACATTTTTTTTCTAAAGTTTTTGCTCCTCCAAAATGATAAACAGTGTTCATATAAATCAGCAAATATCAGGTACTCATTAGCTTTCTGATTCTGTCCATCCAGCAGAATCATAACGATCATCACTGAAGAGACAACAGAAAATTACAGATTTACCAAGAGACGTGTTGACTCTTAAATCTACTAGTAAATGTTTCATCACACAATTGGTGATAATTGGTGATGGTCACATTTTTATCAACATGATTTCTTTAATCATGTGGAAACAGAGAAAATACTCATGCAGCTTTGTGCACAGAGCTCTCATATTGTCTGGCTGCAGATTAAAGACAAAAATGAAAACTGCTGCAAAAACTATTTTAATATTAAAATGTTTTCACAAATAATCTAGTTTTAGAAAATAAGTTTCCAAAGAAGCTTGAGCTGCTTTTGTGTCAAGTCAAGCCTCAGTGGGTGGAAGTACTTAAGGCTAATGCTGCGTTTAGGTGGTTCATGTTTCCTGAAAACATCTGACTTCAGGTCAGTGAGAAACTGGCACTACAAACACAAACAAGGTCTTCAGAGCAGGAAGCAGTGTTGACTTGTGACTTGCAGAGAGCATTTTTATTCATATTCACCTCAAATTTTGCACTTTTGACCACATATACTGATGTGTGCAATTATATCAACACAAAAATTGCACAGAATCAAATGCAAATTGTTCAGGATAAAAATATACTATATTAAATATATAAAATAAATAAATGAATATAAAAAAAATTATATATAAAAATGTATAAAATATATTTTGTAGCTTAAAAATAACTTATTGCTTTGCAGCAAGGGCAGCTCCTGTGCATCATCCTACCTTGTAACTTTTTTCCAGGAAGATTTAAAGTTGTGTACAGTTCAGTCCAACTTAATATGCATGTGGCTGATATGAGCCTTGTACTGCCTTAATTATTACAATACAAAATAAAATATTTGTTTTTAGTCTTTATTATTTTTAACTATATTAAATACAATGAGGAAAAAAAAGAGAAACATTCAGTACAAAGTAAATCACAGGTCACATGTGTGTCCATGAATGCACCACAGAGTCCATTAACAGAGAAATAGCAATACTGCAGTTATATTGCAGATGATTATGGGGATTATGTTGGGCGATTTAAAAATGGCATCTGCATTCATGACTTTTATTTAACAGCAAAAAATCAGTAAAATGTTGAACATCAAGAAGAGGCATGATGGGAAATTAACTACTTAGCTTTCATTGTTTTATTTGTCATCAGTGGCTGGAGTGTTTTGTGGTATTTGTCGTAACTTTAACTTTACCACCACCACCAGCAGCAGCAGCACGACCACCACCACGATGGCGAATACAATCCGTGAGATGAAGTCAATAAAATAGCTGTGGTCCAAGGAGGAGTCTGAAATACACAGTTTATGTAAATTTGAAGCAGCGGAGGTTGATTTTGTAAGATGATCAAAAAAAAAAAGAACAAACGAACAAAACTGCAATTAACCTTAATCTATGTTAATCTTCTCTGACAAGTTTACATGTGGACACGGCAAACCTGATTACACTGACTGCTGTTTTGTGACTTTAAGAAAAAAAAACAATTTTTGTGAGATCTCAGTGTCTCACCTGTGACTTTCAGCCAGCTCTCTGGTGATTCTCCAGCTCCTGAGATGCTGCACTTGTAAAGTCCTTCATCAGACTTGGAAACTCTGTAGATGTTCATGTTTCCTTTGGAGCTTCTGTGGATGTGACGTCCATCTTTATAGAAATCAGCTGTGAGGTTGGAGGAAGGGATTTTCTTTCTGCAGTGAAGAGTCACAGTTTCTTCCATGAACACAGGAAAAGCAGGAACCTCCAGGATCACAGAACCATCTGAAACAACATGCATTTGATATTTATGTCATATGGCATTTAATTCAAATGAATAATAAAATCTTGTTGTCTCACTGCAAACATACCAGTGACAGAGATGTTGATAATGTTGCTTCTCTTCCCTCCTTCAGTTATACACCAGTACTCTCCACTGTCGCCTGCATAAACATTTTTAATGTCGCAGGATGATCCTGTTGCTGTTTTGCTACAAGATTTTAATTTCCCTTTAAATTTATGCACAATTTCACAATAATCGACCGCGTCACAGTAAAATGTTACTGATTCATATTCAAAGAACTGCGATCTGTTTGGAGCGATACTCAGAGAAACTGCATCTGAAACAAAGAAGAAAGATTCAGTTTAGACTTTTACTGCTGAAACTGCTGCAGTGAACTTAAACCATGAAGGAATAAAAGGGTCAATAAAACAAAAAGTGCATCATAACTTCTGATGATTAATTATACCAGAGGATGAGGTTCACTAAAATCACAAAAGAACATTTTTCCTACTTTTTTTTTTCTAAATTTTTTTCTCCTCCAACATGATGAACAGTGTTCATATAAATGAGCAAACAGCAGGTACTCACCAGCTTTCTGATCCTGTCCATCCAGCAGAATCATAACAGTCATCACTGAAGAGACAACAGAAAATTACAGATTTACTAAGAAACATCTTCACTCTTACAACTCTTAAAATTGTTCCACAAAAATGTAGCCCACTTTGTCTTAAATAAAAACAAACACAATTATATCATTAACATTCTTAATGTTAATAACTTTCTTCAATCATGTGAAAACAGAAAATACTCACACAGTCTCATACACAGAGCTCTGACCTCCATGTTGTCTTGCTGCAGCCTGAAGACCAAAACACAAAGACTGCTGCAAAAACAAGTTTAATACTAAATATTTTCAATCCAATTATCGAGTTTTACAAAAGTAGTTTCCAGAGAAGCTGAGCTGCTTTAGTGCTGAATCGAGCTTCAGTGTTTCAGTTCACTGTCAGTGGGTGGAACAAGAACCAGTTCAGACTAATACTGTGTTTGATGCAAATTTGTAGGTGGTTCATGTTTCCTGTGCTCACATCCTCATGTTGTTGCACTGCACTGAGATCAGTCACATGTAGGAGATATTTGTAACCTCTGTGAGGACACTGAGACTCACCAAAGTCACTGAGGCTCTTTTCAGGCACAGGAGCATTAACAGTGCTGTAGATACAGTAATGGCATTCTGTCACTGAGATATAGGTCATGTTTACATGATAATTTCACACATACTTAAAAGTGTCAAAGACATCACTTTGATGTGCTGTAACCACACTTTTGATTATTTAATTTTTGTTATTGAAGACTTTGACAGATTTTGTTCAAAAGTAAAATGTGAGAAATCATCAAACTTTATTCAAATAATCTACTTTTTTATGTGGCATTGTGCATTGTACATTTGGGTGAAACATTTATCAGACTTTTCATTAACACATCTGCAGTCTCCTCAGAAAACCTCAGATTGTGAAGATAACACAGGTTTAATATCCAGAGGATCAAACAAATGAGCTCACTATGCAAAACACAACGAGGCAAACACATGAGATACGTAATTTACATTTCTCACGTGCACTTCATTCGGTACACTCTGCTAGTACCAGGTTGGACCCAGCAAATTTACTCAAGCACACATTTTAATTTCATTTACATATTTCATTCCTTATCATTGATAACTACATTTATACAAGTACTTTGAGTACTCAGAGCAGAAAAGTGATATATAAGAACCAGTCCATTTACCATTATTTGTTACTTTGCATAATGAGATTCACATCACAACACATGACCCATCTTTAAGAAGGGAGACCGGAGGGTGTGCTCCAACTTTCGGGGGATCACACTCCTCAGCCTCCCCGGTAAGGTCTATGCCAGGTTGCTGGAAAGGAGGGTCCGTCCGTTAGTTGAACCTCGGATCCAGGAGGAACAATGCGGTTTTCGTCCTGGTCACGGAATGCTGGACTAGCTCTTTATCCTCTCAAGGATATTCGAGTGTGCGTGGGAGTTTGCCCAAGCAGTCTGCATCTGCTTTGTGGACTTGGAGAAGGCATTCGACCGTGTCCCTCGGGGTATCCTTTGTGAGGTCCTGCACGACTATGGGGTGTCTGGCCCATTGTTGCGGGTCATTCAGTCTCTGTACAACTGCAGTGAGAGCTTGGTCCGTATAGCCGGTAATAAGTCGGATTCATTTCCTGTGGGTGTCGGACTCCGTCAGGGCTGCCCTTTGTCACCGATTCTGTTCATAATTTTTATGGACAAAATTTCTAGGCGTAGCCAGGTGGCGGAAGGTGGCCTCAGAGTCTCATCTCTGCTCTCTGCAGATGATGCAATCCTGTTGGCTTCATCAGGGGGTGGCCTCCAGCTCGCAGTGGAACGGTTTGCAGCCGAGTGTGAAGCGGCCGGCATGAGAATCAGCACCTCTAAGTCTGAGGCCATGGTCCTCAGCCAGAAAAGGGTGGAGTACCCTCTCCGGCTCAGGGACGAGTTCCTGCCCCAAGTGGAGGAGTTCAAGTATTTCGGGGTCTTGTTCACGAGTGACGGGAGAAGGGAGCGGGAGATCGACAGACGGATCGGGGCTGCTTCTGCAGTGATGCGGACGCTGCACCGGTCTGTCGTGGTGAAGAGGAAGCTTAGTGTAAAAGCGAAGCTCTCAATTTCCCAGTCAATCTACATACCTACCCTCACCTATGGTCACGAGCTTTGGGTAGTGACCGAAAGAATAAGATCACGTATGCAAGCGGCAGAAATGAGTTCCCTTCGAAGGGTGGCTGGCCTCTCCCTTAGAGATAGGGTGAGGAGTGCAGCCATCCGGGAGGGGCTCAGAGTAGAGCCGCTGCTCCTCCACAGCGAATGGAACCAGTTGAGGTGGCTCGGGCATCTGATTAGGATGCCTCCTGACTACCTCTTGGGTGGGGTGTTCCGGGCATGTCCCACCAGGAGAACGCCTTGGGGTCCATCCCGATGAGCTTTGAGGGGGTGGCTGGGGAGAGGGAAGCCTGGGCTTCTCTGCTTAGGCTCCTGCCCCCGTGACCCAACCCCGGATAAGCGGAAGAGAAAGTCTTGACTACGACCTCATACAAATTAATATTCCAAACACATTTCAAGAAGACTTAGGATTTTTTTTTTTTTAAAGACCATATACAAAATGCAATGGTGGTAAAAGTTTGTTGCCACTTTGAGTGGCTTCTACTGTGACATGTTGGACTCTACTGTGCCATGTTAGAGTATGTAAAGAAGCTGCAAAGGCAAAAACCTATTTTTAAACCACAAAATAATAATAATAAATAAATAAATGTTTTTTTTTTTTTTAATATTATGCAGCACTTTCAGTGGTATAGCTCACTTGAGATCAAATTGGGTATGGTTTGTTGACCATAACCTAAAATAAGTTCAGTAACCCTACTCCAGGATAAAGTATATTTGTCCTATATATTATAAAATATTATTTATCATGAACAGTGTTGCTTTTCCAGACTCACAATATGGCCTGTTAAACCAAAGGTGTATGTATTATAAGTAACTGTAATATGGAGTCACTGTGCCTTAACTATTTATGCTTTTATTTATTTGACTTAAAATGCAGTATTGCTCTGTCAGCAAAGGATGCTTAAAGCTCAACTGAGGATCAAACAGGTCAAAACACAAACACTGTGTTTGTGGTTAATTGTTTTGTATAATGAAACAGAAACTCACTGTCTTACCTGTTATTAATAGAGAAATTTGGTAAAGAGTTCCAAAAAATAAATAAAAATAAAATAAAATAATAATATTAATTATTATTATTATTATTATTATTATTATTATTATTATTGTTATTATTATTATTATTATTATTATTATTATTATTATTATTATTATCTCTGGCAGATCAGAACAGAGCTTTTCTTTTTTACTGAGCAGTAACACAAAATGATAATTTGAGCTTCATGAACTTACACCTCAAATGAAAACACATGTATTACAAACCTGAAGCACCTCTGTTACACATGTACTGTATCTGCGGGCAATGCTGTGATGTTTTCTTCTTTGAACTTAGAAATGGAACAGTTTCAGCCCCACTGAACAATGACACAGAAACATTGTTTAAAGGGCAATTTTGCTGTTTGTGTTATGTATTTCTGTTCCACTGTATGCAAATGCAATGTGAATGACAATAAAGAATCCTGATTAGGGCAAGTTTCTGGATGGGATCTGGGACGAAAAATTTAAAACTGATACTCTGCACAGAAGTAACCACCATTTGTACACCACCTCCCAGCATCTAAATCACACCCTTTTACCCTTTATTATCAGAGTGTCACCAACACTCACTCAGTTCCTGACTTCTGCATTCACACAGTTTGCACCAAACAAATGTAGAAAGTCAGCTTGTTTTCTTTGGCTTTATTGAGCAGCTGCTGCTGTAGCATGAAACAAGATTTCAGTCACTCTGTCTGGTACTAAACCACATTTCAGTTAGAGGCTTCCTCAGACATGTGCTTCACAGGTACATTTCACTGCTGACCACAAACTTGTTTTGGACAAAAGTAACGCAACAGTTTCAGATTAGTGGTCGACCACATTAAGGGTGTGTACAAGCTGCAACAGTTCCTTTCTTGTAAGCAGCATTCATACATGCGTAAAAGGACAGAGACGATGGAACAAGTTGGTTTAAATTCAACTTCTAAATAACAGACAGAAGCTTTTGTTAGCATTGAAACTTTATACGTACTTACAGCCGTGTGAGTCAGTCAGCTACCTGTATCTAACTGACTAGACACAAGATATCACAATTTATACACGTACACGCCAAAGCCAGGTGAAAATGTACAGCTTGTTCAATTACAAAAAAAAAGAGAAGAAAATTCTGGGTTGTTTTCACTCTCTCAGATGTGATTATGTCTTCAGTCAGCTCTCACTCTGCTGCTGTGACACACAAAGGAAGCACAGAAAGAAAAGGATATTGTTATTTTCTATGTTGCATGTTACACACTATCACATTTTTGATGTGTTGTGAATCAAACATTAATTTTTCATTGCCGTACATGTTGTTTCACTATAATCTAATATAAAATATAAATATGTAAATAAAATATAAAAATGTAAAAATCACAAAAACCATAGTCAGTCTGTAAAATATTGTGAAGAAAAATCATCTGTGAATGAACAAATCCATTATTTTTCCAAAAAAAAGGGACTGTAAAAATACAGCGTAATATAATTTCACAAATGTCATGTTTATTTCAACCCTTTCATGCATTATTTGAATGTAATTAACAGGATCAGGATTAATCAATGGTAGCAGTAGTGACAGTGGATCTGAGAATGTAATATCATTTTCTGTTACTGGTTTGTTAAATACATATTTTTCTGGTTCAAAAGTCAAATCGCTGGGGTCCAGCTGAGTGGACATATTTGTAATTGCATGAAAATAGGCTTATAAACAAAAATTCAATTGCATAGTTTTTTTTTTTTTACATTTACAAAGGTTCTCATAATTCATGCATCAAGAAAATCAAGGAGAAAAAATCTAAAGAAAAAAATCTATTTTTTTGTATTCCATCCATCCATCCGATTAATTTATTAATCGAAATACAGCACTCAAGACATCATTGTAGCAAGTCTTACCTACTCTATTGTAGAATAGAGAGGATCTTCTGCTACACTTTGGTAGACCGCTGCAAAGGGCATGGTTCCTGTTTTTGATTCAATGATAAGTGGAATTAAATCAGTCGGGAGCCACAAATTTCACTTCATTAAACAGTTATTAATCTTAGATTATTACAAGTTACTTGGTGATTTTTCTGATGTTCTCTTTCAGCACCACTATTAAAATGGCCTTTAATCAGAGTCTCACCTTGTTGTTGAGTGTCACCCAGGCCTGGGGAGAAGTAACTGGGTCTACAGCAAAACCCATCTTCATCTTCTGATAGAGAGAAACAGAGACATATAACCAGCTGTCATAGGGCGAGAGGCAGAGTGGACCCTGTACAGGTTGCCATCCTGTTGCAGGGCCAACACAGATACTATGTTCTTAAAAAAATTCAGGAATTAATTTGTTTGTGGTGGACATCTCTCTTATTGCACTCCTCTTTGGCAATGGCAACATTCTTGGTTGCACTCTTTTTTTAATTGTTTGCATTCTCATGTATTAATGATTTCACTTTTGGATTACAATTTTTTCATGATCCTGAGATGTGACCCAGCATTTTGTGTTATAGTTAGTTTTTTGCTTTGTAGTTATGTATTATTTTTATATTTTATATTATGTGTCCTACACTTGGGTCCCACCCTGCCTGCCACACATGACAAAATTGAATGTATACTTTAAAAATGTTTGATCATTTTCATTGGTTTTGCTCAAAAATGAAAGTTATTGTGTTTAAGCTGAAGTTTATCCTGTAACTGAATGCACATCTGAAGTTGTACTTCAGCATGTACATGTATACCACATGTACCCATTTTGAGCTGCATGAGGAAACTCTCAGCCCTCACCTTAGAGACAATACATGTCTGAAAGAGGTGCTTCAGGGTTGTACCACAGTAAATGTGGTTTTCTTTTGAGGGGTAAGTTTAAGAATCTCAAATTATCACTAGCAGCTGCACATTTATAAATAACACAGACACATCGAACAAAGGGGCAGAAACTACCACTCAAGAATCATTTTATCTTTTTCCTGCTTGTGGCTTCAAAGAAATAATTTCGTGCTACTGCTCAGTTTAAAAAGAACACAAGACAAAAAACAGCTCGGTACCGTACATACCTTTCTTGTCCCTGTTTTTTCTTACAACAGCGTATGTTGCTCTGCCTGCATTCACTGTGCTGGTCTCTGTGGAGACTGAAATCCCAAACAGAAAGAAACCTATTAAACAGTCGCAGATTATTTCATAGTTCAAGTCATTGAGCTTACATTTACATTTATTATTAAACTTTTTTAACCTACAGTTCAGAAAATCTATTGGTCTATGATGGTTATTAATATTATTATTTAACTTACTGTGTAAAAAAAAATTCCAAATATGCGATAAAGTATTTCTAAGATCATGTGAGCATTGTCTTGGGAAAGAGTAGGAAATTACCTTTGCCAGATTTCTCTTTTCATAATAGATAATACAGTGAGTTTCTGTTTCATTACACAAAAGCAATTAACCTGAAATACTGACACAGTGTTTGTGTTCTGACCTGTTTGATCCTCAGCTGAGCCTGAACCCTCTGCATTTCTTGACAGGCAGCGCAATGCTGCTAATGCTGCTTTTTAAGTAAATAAAATCAAAACATTAATAATGATGAATTATTAACACATTAATTAACACATTGTGTTACCTTGTGTGACTCCAGATTAAAGTTACTTATAATCCATACACTTTTGGTTAAGCAGGTCATATTGTGAGTGTGCAAAAGCAATAAACCCAAAGTTATTTATTATATATAATATTTCTGTTGTTTTCTTTACCTCTGTTCCAGTAATCTTTGCCAAAGTGATACAGTCCCAATGCTGCCATCAAGAGAATGATAAATAAAACTGTGACAATGATCCCTGCAGTGGCAGCTGAGGAGGAACGAATCTCCTCTGAACGATGTTTGGAAAGATGGAAGAAGTTGAAATGAGAAAGGAAAGATAAACCATCTAATTCTTCATGTTAGCTTTTTCTTACTGACACAATTATAATCTTGCCAATCAACTTCAAAGCTTCTAACACACTTTCAAAGTTTAGTACAGCTGTTTCAGTTGTTTGATTTGGCCATTTAAGTTGGCAATTTAACCGTATTTCAGAAATGCTTCCTACAAACAGATTCAGCAGCTCTGCTTTAAAGAGCATCAGCTCTCAGTCACTTCACGTGCATTTAAACCTCATTTTAAACATCTCAGTGTCTCACCTGTGATTTTCAGCCAGCTCTCTGGTGATTTTCCAGCTCCTGAGATGCTGCACTTGTAAAGTCCTTCATCAGACTTGGAAACTCTGTAGATATTCAAGTTTCCTTTGGAGCTTCTGTGGATGTGACGTCCATCTTTATAGAAATCAGCTGTGAGGTTGGAGGAAGCGATTTTCTTTCTACAGGGAAGAGTCACAGTTTCTTCCATGAACACAGGAAGAGCAGGAACCTCCAGGATCACAGAACCATCTGAAACGACATGCATTTGATATTTATGTCATTTTACATTTTAATTAAAAATAATTATAAAATCTTGTTGTCTCACTGTAAATCATACCGGTGACAGAGATGTTGATAATGTTGCTTTTCTTCCCTCCTTCGGTCTCACTCCAGTACTCTCCACTGTCACCAGCATAAACATTTTTAATGTCGCAGGATGATCCTGTTGCTGTTTTGCTACAAGATTGTAATTTCCCTTTGAATTTATGCACAACGTCACAGTTAACGACCCCTTCACAGTAAAATGTTACTGATTCATATTCAAAGAACTGCAATCTGTTTGGAACGATTCTCAGAGAAACTGCGTCTGAAACAAAGAAAGATTCAGTTTAGACTTTTACTGCTGAAACTGCTGCAGTAAACAAAACAAAACAAAAAAAAAACCAAACATGTTTTTTGTTTTTCAAAATGTTTTGCTCCTCCAAAATGTTACAGTGTTCATATAAATCAGCAAATATCAGGTACTCACCAACTTTCTCATCCTGTCCACTCAGCAGAATTATTATTGTCATCACTGAAGAGATAAAAGAAAATTACTGCTGTACAAAGACATTTGTTGACTCTTAAATCTACTAGTAAACGTATTATTACATAATCATTGATACTTGGTGATGGCCACATTTTTATCAACATTAATACCTTTCTTTAATCATGTGGAAACAGAGAAAATACTCACACAGTCCTGTGCACAGAGCTCTCATATTGTCTGGCTGCAGATTAAAGACAATCTATTTTTACAAAAGTAGTTTCCAAAGAAGCTGAGCTGCTTTTGTGTCGAGTCAAGCCTCGGTGTTTCAGTTCACTATCAGTGGGTTGAACAAGGAAGTAGTTCAGACTAATGCTGTTTGATGCAACTTGTAGGTGATTCATATTTCCTGAGAACATTTGACTTCAGATCGGTGGCAAACTAGCACTACAAACACAAAGTCTTCAGACTTTTGAATGGCAGTTAACATTTTTATACCTTTTCACCTCAAATTTTTGGAATGTTTTGTAATATACTGATATATGGGATTATATCAGCATAAAAATTAAACAGAATCAAATGCAACCTGTTAAAGATGATCTGCTGAAAATATATTTTGTAGCTTAAAAATAACACATTGCTTTTGCAGCAATGGCAGCTTATATGCATCATCCTACATTTTAACTTTTTTCCAGGAAGATTTAAAGTTGTGTACTGGATAGTCCAGCATACTGTAGTATGCATGTGGCTGATGTGAGACTTATGTGGCCTTAACAGTTATTACAAAATAAAATATTTGTCTTTCTTATTTTTAACTATATCAAATACAATGAGAAAAAAAAAGAAACATTTAGCACAAATAAAATCACAGGTCACGTGTGTCCATGAACACACCACAGAGTCCATTAACAAACAAATAGCAATACTGCAGTTATATTGCAGATGTTTATCAGAATTACACTGGATCTTTTAAAAATGGCATTTGCATTCATGACTTTTATTTAACAGTCTCATTGCTCATTTCCTCTGGCTCTCTGGGCTCTTGGCCTTTGGGGGCTCCGTCTGGGGTCTCCTTCCTTCCTCCTCTGGGGTGTGTGCGCAGTTGCCATCAGGATGTGTGGTTTCGGGTCTTCTAAACTCCTGGTGGGCTGTGGATGACCCAGGTCCCTGGGTCTTTCCCTGTTTGCCTCTGGATCCTGAGGAGCGTGGTTGTGACTTCTTGCCCTCATTATTGAGTACGTTCCATGACAGAGGAACACACATTACTACAAACCACAGCTAGATTGTGTGTATGTGTGTATTTGTGTTTAATTCCTGTTTCCATCTTGTTTTTCCATGATCTGTGTTCAAATGTATTCCATCCGGTGTCATGTCTGTTATATTTCATTTCCCATGTCCTCCTGTTTGGTTAGTGTTCCTGTGTCTGTCTTGGCCCTTCTGTGTTTAGTTTCCTTCCCATTGTTCTTTTGTGTGTGTGGTTCTAAGGTTCCCGCTCCCATGGCTTTGGAGTTCAGTTCTCCCTGTATTGTCAGCCTGTGATCAAGTGGGTGTCTGTTTAGTCATGCTCAGGTCCCCTCTGTGTTAAGTTTACATCTGCGTCTTGGTTTGTTACTTCCTGCTTTATTTTGACAGTCTTGTGTTCCTTATACTTTGAATTTTGTTTTGCTTCCCCTTGTCTCATCAGTGTGATTATCGGTGTGTCCAGTTGTGTGCCTCACTTGCTTCCACTCCCCTCATTTTCCCTTTTGTATGTATTGTCTGCAGTTCTCCTTGGCCCTTGACGCGTCGTCATTGGTTTTCCCTGCTGTGTGCTTTATGCCACGTTCATGTTTATGCTGCCAAGTTTTATGAATAAAGCCTTAAGTTATCTTTAACCTCCTCTTCTAATGAGTCCTGCACTGGGGTCCTCTGCCTTGCTTGCCACAGCTCCAAACCTGAAAGCCAGACATGACAAAAAAAAATAATTAAAGCCACCAGCAGCGATAATTGGTCCCTTGCACCCGACACGCGTCGACCCATGGCGCACCCGAGCCATGCCACCCTCTGAGGTTTTTTGATCGTGATGGTGTACAGAATGTCTGTAACCAATTTTATTCATTTACGGGAAACTAAATCTTTTGCTCTGCATATATACCCAATGCTATAATTGGAGGGTGGTCACGGCTCCAGCGTGCAAAATGGGGCATGGGTCTCATTGACCTTTTTGGTCGTGATATTGTACAGAATGTCTGTAACCAATTTCATACATTTCTGCGAAACTAAATCTTTTGCTCTACATATAAACCCAATGCAGTAGTCGGGGTGTGGTCATGGCCGTGGCGTGCAAAATGGGACATGGGTCTCATTGACTTTTTTGATCAGGATGTCAAGAATGTTGAAACAAATTTTCATGCATTTCAGGCCATTGAATATTCTATAAAGCCATGAATAAGTTTTTATGGACTACTTGTCTAGATGATCTGAAAATGCCCTAGGAGGAGATGATTTAAATAGCTGGCCTGAAAATGACAAAAATTGACACCTTCAATTGAAAATGGCTGACTTCCTGTAGGGTATGGGTCCAAGAGACTTTTTTGTGCATCTTAGGATGTTAGATGAGCCTGCACAATTTCAGATATGTAGATAAAATGTACCTCCGGGGCTAAGTAAAAAACATGGTATTTCATAATATTTCCAGGTCCCACTAGGTGACGCTCTAACATTTAGGGACTTCATGCATATCATTGTGTTCAGGGCAGGAGGCTTATCAAACTGCTGAAGTTTGACGCAGATTGGGCAATGTGGCTTTGACTTACCATTTTTGTTTTCATGGCAAAACATCGAAATTTGCCATCCTGTCAGGGTCACGCCCTTTGATGAAAACTCAGTTTTGAAAACAATTTAAGGCTTTCCAGGGGAAATTTGAGTTGGTTCTGCTCAACCACCTTGGAGCTGTACCTCAAAGTGTCAAACATGACATTTCCTGTACCCACTAGGTGGTGCTGCAACTGTCAGTAAATATTATCATATGTATGAGTTCAGGGGCGGACCATTATCCTACTGAGGAAGTTTGATCCAGATTGGAAAATGTAGGTTTGAATGAGAGGCAATAAAAATTTCCGAAATTCACTGTGGTGTCACGGCCACGCCCTCTGGCCATTTTTAAAATTTAGATTCCCCCTGGTGTGTACATGAGACAAAACAAATATGAAGTTGATAACATCCAAAACCTCTGAGTTATTACAGAAAGTATAAGGGCAGGAAATCGCTAAAATCACCCATTTATTAATTCAAAATGGCAGACTACCTGTTGAGTTTAGGGCATTGGACCCTGTGGGTTTTTTTTTTCTTTTTCTTTTTTTTGTTTGTGTGGACATGTTACATATGTGTATCAAATTTCATACATGTACGTGAAACAGCAGTGGGACTTGAACTAAAGGTGGCGCTGTAGGGCCATTTTAAAAGGACCATGCCTGAAACCATTAAAATACTTAAATTTTCACCAGACCTGACATGTGTGCAAAAGTTCATGAGTTTTTGAGCATGTTTAGGCCCTCAAAAAAGCAATTAATTTGCCTAAATGTCCAAAACAATTACAATAGGGCCTTCACAGAGGTTGTGCTTGGCCCCTAAAAAGAATTTGTGTGAGACCCAGTGCAGTTTTAGTGGGTTGGATGCATTTTGTACATATAATGTTTTGGATAAAATAATATTCAAAACATTGCTGCTGACTTGCTTAATAATACTGTCTGTGTTCACCTTGAATAATTATTTTTAAATACTCATACACTGCCTGGCCAAAAAAAAAGGCACCACCAAAAAAAAAGTCACACACTAAGATTTCATTGGACTACCTTTAGCTTTGATTACGGCATGCATTCGCTGTGGCATTGTTTCGATAAGCTTCTGCAATGTCTGGACTCTGTGGTGACCAATCCATGTGTGAAAATGATGTCTCATGCTCCCAGAACCAATCTTTCACAATTTGAGCCCGATGAATTCTGGCATTGTCATCTTAGAATATGCCCGTGCCATCAGGAAAGAAAAAGTCCACTGATGGAATAACCTGGTCATTCAGTATATTCAGGTAGTCAGCTGACCTCATTTGAGAACATAATGTTGCTGCACCTAGACCGAACCGATAGGGGTGCGGTCTAGACCTGACCAACTGCAGCAACCCCAGATCATAATCCAGGTGGCGAATTTTTTTTTTGGCCAGGAAGTGTATACTCATCTTACACACTCAAAGTGCCAAAAGGTCTCTGTAACATTACCTCACCACTGGTGACTTTAATTCAAATATGGCCACATTTAATTATTTTAAAAAAAAAACAGGATGGCAACAGTCAAAATATTAGACTTACCATCATACAAACATCACCCACTACCTCATGGTTAAAACCAGAGTTTCTGTGTTCATCTTAAACAGTCTAGTAAATGTGAAGCAGCTGATGTTCATTTTGTCAGATGATCATGTATAGAAAATGTACAGCTTGTTCAATTAGAAAAACAATACATGATAATTCTGGGCTGTTTTCACTCTCTCAAATGTGAATATGTCTTCAGCCAGCTCTCACTCTGCAAGCTGTGGGACACAAAGGAAGCAAGAAAAGGATATACAGTAATCCCTCACTTATCGCGGGTGTAACGTTCCAGGACCACCCGCGATAAGTGAAAATCCACGAAGTAGAGATGCTATATTTATTTTAATACTTATACATTATTTTAGTAGTTATACACTATTTGAAGTTTTTATAAACCTTCCCCACACACTTATACACCAAATATATACATTACTGTACAACACGTACTACACATGTGAAGAACGAATACCGCAAAAACCCGCGAAACAGCGAAAATAACGCGATAAATATTTTACACTAATATTAATTGAAAACCCACGAAACAGCGAGTCCACGAAAAGCGAACCGCAAAGTAGAAAGGGATTACTGTAAAAATTTGCTGTTTTACCAATTAAGTAATACATTTTTGATCTGTTGCGAACCAAACATTAATTTTCCATTACTATACATGTTATTTCACCATGCTCCAATACACTGTGAACAGTAACGTGTCGTGAGGTTTGTGACAGGTGAGGCAGCACCGCCCCCTATTGGTGCAGCATGGTACTTTATGCCTCACCCTATGTATTTTCACTGTGCATTTATGACCCATCACAAAGAATAAACACTTCACACACATTCATTCAATATATTAGAAAGACTGTGGAATATCAGCATGTGTAGCACATGTGTAATCAAACATGCATACTGATATGATTCCCCTGAATGCACGTCACTGACTGTGACTACAAAATATAAATATCAATAAAATCACAAAAGTAGGCAGTGAATTAAAATGTAAAATGATGTGTGAATATATATATATATATATATATATTTTTTTTTTTTATATATATATATATATTTTGTTTTTTTTTTGTTTTTTTTTTTACAGAAAAACTATTATTTTTCCATACATAAGGAAAAATATCCATCCATTCTCTTCTTCTTATCCGAGGCCAAGTCGCTTTCCTCTCCCCAGCCACCTCTACCAGCTCATCCGGAGGGACCCCAGGGCATTCCCAGGCCAGCCGAGAGATACAATCTCCCCAGCGTGTCCTGGGTCTACCCCAGGGCCTGATTATATTTCATTTAAGATTTTTGCACAAAGTATCAGCATCAGATCGGTATCACCAATACCAGCTTGACTTTTATTCAGTTTTGGATCAGAAAGGAAATCTGTGGTATCGATCATTACTATTTAGCCCCAAACTCATCCAACTTATGGATCACATTTAATTGGGAATGTATTACAATGGGATCAGATTTTTCATCCAAGGTAGGTGAACATCTGACTGATTTAGGAGATGATTTTATTGGAATTAATGTTAGGAAAAATCAGGACCTGCAGAAGCCTAGAGCGAAAATCAGATTTGTGCGACTTGGACTTAGGTGCATTTTACTGTATAAAGCACATGAAAAATACAACTCACCATAATGCTGATTCCGTGTGAGCCCTGAGGTTGTTTCTCTGCAACTCATTTTTGCTAGCTTGTGTGTTGGCTGCAGTGTTGCCAGATCTCGCAACAGAAACAAGCAACCAGCTCTATGAAAACAAGCCCAAAAGAAGCCCAACTGGCAACCCATAACACTGTGTAAACCTGAAGCCGCTTTTAAACAGTATAGCTCTATAGTAGTATAGCTCACTTCTTTGTTTTGTCTCATTGTGTTTTGGAGCAGTAAAACCCATGGCTCTTAGCCTCATAGAAGAGAAGGGTGCACAGTTTTTTTTGTGTGTGTGCTTCTCTGTATTAGCATGTTGATCTAAATCAGCATGGTGAGCACATATTTCACACTTGCAAAATCTGGGGAATGCCTTTGGTACGTCTCCCATTAGGACCGCAGCTACTTTCAGAGGTGTATGCGGACACAATTTATTTATTTATTTTTTTGGGGGGCGAGGGGCGACAGCAAGAGGGGAGGTGAAGGAGCACAGGGGTGCCTAATCAGCGCCGTTCCTCTGTTACTGATCATTTCATACGCACAGCTGTTAAATGCAGAAAATGCTGACTAGAGAAATAATTTCGTCGCATCGTTTTGGCGCCCCCAAAGAGATAATCAATGAGTTTCACTCGGAAAGTCAAGCCCAAATAAGCAACTCCACGTTCAAAAATAAGCCCAAAAAACCGCAACCCGCGACTCACGAGATTTGCAAGCGACTTTAGAAAAAAACAAGCCCAAAGTCTCTTATAATAAGCGGACTTGGCAACACTGGTTGGCTGGGTTCAGCACATACATGCAGAGTGGCTGCAGAGAAGCAGTGTTGAGTGTCAACTTGACTTGGCTGGGCCCGCCTCACTGCTGTCTCCAGTGCTGTTAAATATAAATGGTAAATAGACTAGTTCTTATGGCGCTTTTCTACTCTTGTTGAGCACTCAAATACTTAAACAAGCATTATGTATGTCAAACAACCTATTTTGCTAGACAGGCACGGGAACCAGTGAAGCTTGTGGGTTTAATTTTAGCGGTGACATATCACGTGACCGAGACAAGCGTCTTGATGCACGTCAAGAGGGATGGATGTACCGGAGAGAATCTGCCCATTTTTCAAAATAAAACATCATTCAGACTCAGATAATAAGTAAAACTGAAATAATGTGTTATTTATTCTTTTGGTGCAGCCCAGTACCAAATGACCCGAGGCCCAGGGGTTTGGGACCTCTAGTATAGGAGACTGGTTCCAGAGCATAGGTTGAGGTGAGCCTTACTATATCTAGCCGGTAACTCTCAGTCTCACACACTTGCTCAGGCTCCTTCCCCACCAGAAAAGTGACATCCCATTTCCCTATTGCCAGCCTTGATAGTCAGGGATTGGTCTACCCTTGTCTGCTGCCCAACACACCCTGCATTCAACCCCGACAATACTGCGATACTGAGTGGTGAGCATACAGGAGTCCATATCTCCTGTTTGGCCACGGCTCCACCACTAAGGCCCAGCCACCAGGTGCTCTCCCTTTAGCACCCTCCCCAGGCCTAGCTTCAAGATGGGGACAACTCTTCCCTGGCCTTTTTCTCATGAGAGTCATACTAATACTGACTCTCATTGTATGTAAACTCTTTTCATCTTGAAATAGTTCCACGCTGAATCACTGTTTCTTTAAATGTCAGTTTTGGATTTGAAATTCCTGTACCCAGTTCGATGTTAATAAATATGATATTTAAACTTCAATATTTTGCTTTTAGAAAAAATATTTGACAGCAAACTAAAATACATACACATCTATGGCTGGAAAGAGGGTAGGACACACCCACACAGGCAACAACTCTTTTTTTCTTGTGCAGAGGAATAGAGGAAGGATACAGCCCCCTGGGACATGTTGAATGCGTGATATGTAAGTGTTAATTCTGTCTTTTTATAATGCAAAAAGGATTATTGGTCTATGTGTTTGCAGTTCTACCAGCATTTAAAAACAGTTATGCGATTTAGAGCACCTGCAGGAGTGTACGATTCTGAAGGGTTAATCTAGTTCCCACCAGGGTTATAATAGTTTTGGATTTTACATTATCGTTTAGTTTCAGTTAGTTTTTACTTTTGTTTCTCTAATTCAGTTAGTTTTAATTAGTTTTCAGAGTGGTTTTGCTCGTTTTTATTAGTTTTTATTTTAGGTTTAATGCTTAGTTTTAGTTTAGTTTCGTTAGTTTCAGTATTAGTTTTAGTATTTTCATACTTTGTCAGGTGCAAGATTCAATGCGCAAAAGTGACTATTGTGTAATAAAAACTCAACAAAAGATACCATAAAGAAATATATTCAACAACCAACGGTTCACAAGACAGAAGCACTACATGCTAAATGTGTAATAATTAGGACACATGAACATCAACAGGGAGAAACAAAGAAAAACATGAACTCCCAAACTCAATAAATTCTACAACTCCCAATAAACTCCAGTGTCAGTGCAGTAGATTAACAACAGCTACATGTGGTGTTTGACAAAAACAAACTCTTTGAAGGAGTCAAAGGTCAAATCCAGCTGCATCCTGATGTTCTCACCACCTGAAGCTGCTTCTGTTTTGGAGCTAGCTTGGTTAGATGCTGCTAATTAAACTTGCAGGGTCTTTGCAGCCTCTGTACACAACCTACAGAAGTGTCCG